>MU122118.1:758508-817530 GCA_014904905.1 Wilcoxina mikolae CBS 423.85
GGGGGGTTTGGGGGGGGTGAGGGAGGGGGTGTAGGATTATGATGATGATGGTGATGATTGTATATTTAGAGGAAATTTGGAGGGAAAAGCTTTTTTTTTGTTTAAGAGGGGATCATTGGGGTGCGGTAAAGTACTGTATAGATGCTCACACGGAAAATCGGATAGGTTGGTGTATAATATGGATGGATGGGGTGTTTTTTTTCTCGCTACTCTAGATTTGGGATGGGAGGTAAATACGGGTTTTTTTATCATGAGCTGAAGATGGAGCGGATCTTGGGAACTCTGAATCTGGTGCGAGTAGTGTCTGGATACGTAGAAGATCTGTAATGGATTCTGGGTTCTACAGATTTCCTCTACAGCCTGGAGAGTATCTCTGGCTTTACACTATGCTTTTGTCTGTGCCATAAGGAAGCCATGGCTAGGGGGCTAGAACATGATAGATACAATTCAGCGGTTGAATATATATCCAGTTCCTACGATTCAGGCCTTCGAATATGGATTGTGTATTCCCCGCTCTATTCGTGCCTTGATCCTCTGTAGTTTCTTGATACATCACCCCATATTGTGTTCATCCCTCCAAGATTTGGAGATATTACAGCATTCAGAGGTAGAGGCGTTTAGTATTGACAATAATGTAGAGCTTGGAGTTTGAGATGGCGTTGTTGGGTTAATGTTAAGGGCATTGAAAGTATGGAGATCACAGCTACGGTAACCTCGGGACTCGAACGATTGATGGCTGGGATAGATAGATCCACATGTACAGATTATCTGCTAAAGGTAATGTCGGGGGTGTAGATTTGTGGCGAGGGTTGGGGAGTGGATTGCAGAGAGGGACCCGTCAACGATCAATTTTCTAACCGCACATACTGCGACACATGTACCAAATCATAACGATTACGCTACACAATCCAGGCTATCATTACATTGCTGTCCACCTTAGCATCTAATAGATACGCAGGTCTCTTCCCTTGCTTTCATCCTTTGCGCGATTCTCATGCTCTCTATGATATTTATTGGCAGGCGGTGGTGGTTAAAGGTACAGAGTGTGTAACCAGATGTTGAATTTCCTGCAGCAGACACGGATGAGTTGCACACATTGGCTTGTTGTGGTCGTCTCGCTGTTAGAAAATTGGCCGTTGGTCGGTTTCTAGGCACGCCGGGTAGGAGGGGGTAAGTTATGGGGGACAGCTGGTAGTGTTGATAGAGGTGGAAGATGGAAGACTCTGGTGTAAAGTGCGCCGAGTCCTCGTGATAGGAATGGCGAGTAGGAAGAGAGGCGAGGAATCTATGATTACTTGATTTGGAGGAAGATGTTTAATTCTATTGCAATCGTACGGCCTTCTCAAAGTCAGAACCCCAAGCAAGCACTGCCTCCCCAATTGGAAGCGCTTCAGAATCTCCTTGTTTGATTCCCGTTCCTCACCACAACATTTGCTTCATCTCAACCTTGCCCCCCTTATTAACCCCTATCTCCAAAACACGGGAAGAAGAGCTAATTCACCTTCTTAGGTCGGGGCAAACAGAATCATCATATAGCCCCAGTTCAGGCGGTAAAGTTCTAGGGAAATTTGAATCGAGTGATATATTATGACCGACTTCCGTGGGGTTGATCCCGGCTGTCAAATCTCCGTCAGTGACTTAGTGTTGGGGAATTGGTGGTTGGAAGATTCGTTATTGATGTTCGCATGGGAGGGAGTCGACTTATTCACCTGCATGAGGTATCATTCGGAATTCCTCTAAAAATTTTGTCCCATCATCCACACCTGTAATGGAAGTTTTTTTGGGTCGATAGAATTGCGATTTGAATACTTAAATATCAACATATACGTCGATTTTCTCAGCATGATCGGTTTTTGGTTCGACGATACCGAGGAATTGGCAAGAAACTTTGGACCAGGTCTCGACCCGCGTGGTTGTGAAACCCTCCTACCCCATTGTATTGCGCCTGCAGCTGGGCATCGGGCGACATTACATTAACGTTTCTTGTTTACCTGTCTGTAACCCACAAAGTAACATGCGACTTTGTTGTTATGATATGTATTTGCCGCCGAACGAGCTTTGTTGCGGAATGTCGAACCAACTCGGAATGGAGAGTAGAGTAGTTTTTCACGATCGGGTTTGTCAATAACGTTAACCTACCCAGCGACGGCGGCGGTTATGCATGGAAAAAGGGTCGTCGATATGTAGGTGTGATAGTGATAACACACTCACACCCGCCGGTCCTAGGGGTTAACGTTTTGTAAGCCACGAAGGAAAGAAGGATACAGGTACGCTTTTTGATGAATGGAGGGAGGGAAAAACAAACCATGGCGTTTGCGTCGGAAATCATCACGTATTGTACAGTTTGTTGTTGTGGGCGAGGGGCTTGCAGTTGTGTGCGGCTGTGTTAAGGTTGTGTTGTTGTGAGTTACTGCTCTACTCTGGAGAAAAGGAAGGCGGCGGCGGTGATGGTGGCGGTAGGCAGAGTAAGATGGGTTATGTTATGGTGGTGTAGAGGCAGAGTAAGATGTGGCGGTGATGATGATGGTTGTGATGTTTACATGGTGGAACATTTCATTGATTTCTGCAGGAACGCCTGAACACCCTACCCGCTCATGCAGGATAATACACAGCCGACTGAATAGCATTTGCCTCGCCCCCACCCCGTCTCTTTTACCGAGTCAATATACTCCGCGCTAACTCCCGCCGCGCGTGTGCGGCGTGTCAGGTCAGCACCATTGTTTGCAGATTGGAGGATGGTATCATTCTGCTGTCGGGCCGAACTTCTTAACCCCGCATCAGCGGGATCCGGAATCTCTGTGAGCCGTGGAAATTCTTGCTCCGTATGTACACATGCGGCGAATATCCTGGCCCGGTGGCTATGGAATGGTCCCGACATCAACCCTTAGCCCTAAATATCCTGCTCCAGCATGGAGTCTACTCCAACGTCTTCGCCCCAAAACTATCAATCAGAGGGCCTGGCAGTAAGGTGACTGGATGGACCTACTGATAGCACCAAAGACCACGGAGATGGAAGGAGTAAAGGTATTTAACCCCTCTATATGGAGCAATTCAGCCAGTCCAGAGAATATATGGACATTGAATCATGATTACCGCCCTCAAGATGCTTTTTGGAGGGATTCCACGACCGTTTATCCAAAACTCAGGTTTTTGATATCGTACCCATGAAATAGATCTAGACCTCGCTATGTAGAGATGTCAACGATGTCGCCTGTAGCCCTATCTTACCTAGATCTGGAAGGTATACAGTGGTTTGGGTTTCATATAAACATGTTCAGTCTAGATCTCTACACTAGGCTTCATGCTCCATTCTCTAAAACAGAAATAGACAATTGCAAAGAAGATATGGGATAACTCAAATCACGCAATTGTAAAAATCGCTCAACTTCCCCCCACAGCGGAGGCGTTGATATAATACCCGCTTATCTATCCGAGCCATCCGCCGACAGGCATCCCCGCCGCCTCCAGTTACATTATCAGCCCATATCCGGCGTGTATGGCTGGAAAGTGATTATTGAGCGCTCAATTGCCGCCCGGATCCCGGGGCAGCTGCGGTTTCTGAGGTGATGTTCAATTTTCGCCCAAGTCTGTCGACAGCTCAGTAGAAGTACCTAGGTAGGTACTATAGAGCGGGAAGAAGTAGCGGCGGAGTTTATTCCAACGGCGATCGCCAAATCGGGATTTGTTAGGGCCGAGACAGCAGGATGCAGCGGAAGCTAGAGTAAGTAGGGTTTTGAGTTCTTACTCTGCCTAGATGCTCGCGTGAGTCTATCCTGATTCTGAAGGGCCGGGATAACTATCGATTTACTGGGTCTACACTGCCCGAGGAAAGGGGGCCAGACTACTTAGACTCCTGACTCCGCTTAGGATTCAGTTATAGGGCGCGTTCGGCTGCCAAACTATGGCTTTGAAGAACAATCACTCCGGGCCGAGGAGTTGTGAAGTCGCTGCCGCCGGCAAGTGGGCGCTTGCGGGGTTCTTGCAACTGATCGTGAGGGCCCGTTTGGCGACGCCCGTTCTTCTAACAAACATGCCTAACCGAAGTGGCTCACAACCGTTCTCACGATCACAACAGTTCTCAGATCACAACCGCGGCCAACAGTGACCGTTGTGGGAGAAAGACTTGGAAGTCCTTTCGGACCGCCCACCCCTATCGCCAGCGCTCTCGTCTTCTCCCATTCCACGCCCTGTCCTTGTCATTCGGGATGCACACACATATCCGGGCTTGTTTGGGTCGTTACACAGATTGTACTCGCTCCAAGGGGGCCATATCTCGTGGCCTTGTCAAAAAACCCTATGCGAACCGGTGATTGGCTGTAGCTCTGTGCTGCGATGAACTGTCGAGCCAAACCCCAGGTGGAACGGCAGTTTTGAGGACCGTTTTCTATCCAAACAGGCTTCAGTTTTCGAATTTGTATCATACCCCTGGACATATAATACTTCAAGAGATTAGAAGTTTGTGTGTTTAAACCTATCAACCGAACGCACCCCGTGATATATCGACCAGTATTGCCTGAGGCGTGTTTTGAGAGGGCTTTCTTGCCTTACGTTTGTTGATGCGGGGAACGGCAGCAACGCGATAAGGATTACCGCTCTCCTCTCCACTTCAAAAACCACCACCCCAACAACCACCCCCTCCCCTACTCCACTGTCAATAATCAGGTACATGTTCATCTGAATTCATTCGAGCGGGATGGGAACCAGCTCTCTAAGCGCCCTGTCATTCCGACTAGGTAGTTATTACCCGGCACGGGGCTGGGGACGGGGACCTTTCGGTGAAGTCACTCTAATGTGACCCATGAACCCGTCTTGCCTACGGCAGTGGGTGGGTTGAGTTGGGGACAAACGGCCGACAACGGTGGAATCCAACAGAAGAGAAAACGGTACCTTCCGCGATCCGGCATGTGTAGCGAAGAAAAATAAAAAAACAAACCCGAAGCGAAAGTCTCATATAGCTCATTGCATATTGTGGCGCAATTGGACAGGTTTCTTGTGGGAGTGGGACAACCAACAGTTCTCTGCTCTCTGGTTGGAAAACCGCATTTTTTTTGACGCTACACAACACCCACCCACAGCACGAATGAGATCGCCATGGTTTGATCCGCATCGTGCGGGGAGCATGATGCCTGTTATTCCTACAGTTTGTTACTTAAGGATCGGCCCTGCCAGTCGGTAACTGCTGTCACGATTTCCCTTTGTCCACACCTTGTGTCAGCAGCAGATCTAGAATGTCGAATATCGATCAGCGCAGTCCTGTGAGTCCGATGCGGCCTGAGAAGGCGCACGATCTGGAACGCTCATATCGAGTCGAACCCTCCGAATTCGAACTTCAACAGCCGTACACACCTGTGACCCTCCACAATTCGTCAATCTCGGGAAAGAAGAGTGAAGGACGGAGTTGTGGTTGTAATACTCGGAAGGGAAGATGGACGTGGGGCCTCTGTATAGTGGCCATTATTCTTGCTCTTGTGATTGGTATTCCGGTACTTTACAGGAGTCGGAAACATAAGTCTAGGTAATATTTATTCCACTGTTATTGCTTCCCACGCGTCGGTATTGACTGGAAATGATCATAGCAATTCATCATCGTCGTCACGGCTGCCAACTGCTCCAGATAATCTCCCGACTATCAAGGTGTCGCCTCTGCGCAATAACTCGGCAATCGCCGTGATTATCGACCCGAACAGAAAGCTGGCATATCAGGAACCTGATGGAGACATCAGAGTTGCGGAGTATATCATCGCTGACGATGGAGAAACCGCTTCCTTGAGCACCGACTACGCACTTGCGGTGCAGACACGACCAAAGAATGACACACCCATAGCAGCTGTAGAGTTGAACGAAAACCAGGTACATCTTCCGCAGAGCTCGGTACTTCCTTTTTACCCAGCCACCCTAACACAAACAGGTCTCTATTTTCTACGTCGCCGCCAATAATACCATCCAGTCACGCGAAGGAATCCTTGCGCTCGAAGAGCTCCGTAGCACAAGTTCACTATCGACATTGGGACTTCAAGTACACCCAAAGACAAATCTCGCTGCTTTGGTATATCCAGACGGAGTCACGGCCGTCGTGTGGTTCCAACTCCCAAACAACTCGCTCGTAAGCTACCATGTAGTGAATAATCTATGGGTTCATGATACTGTGCTGCCGGTAAATGCCTTGGAAGGAACCGCACTATCTGTGATCGCATATCCGACGGTGCGGAACGGTAACACTGCCACTGAGACAAGGGTTTTCTATCAGGACAAAGACATGACGATCGGCGAGCAATGCGGAAGTAGTCCTGATAACTTCAAATGGGCTACTTGTTTGTCACCCCTTCCTCCTCTTGTACTCTGGACGCTGCTAACTTACCATCACAAGGCCGGTTGAAATCTCCCAAAATGACAGCTATGAACGGAACCGCGATAGCATCGACATCAATCGATTCCAATGGCGGTATCCGGACGTTTTACCATTCGCCCGACCATAATGGAAAGGAATTGATGGAGGTGTATTGGAACGGGACTGCCTGGGCGGGACCCAGTGTTGTGAAGGACGTGGAGTTGGAGGCAGAATCGAAACTGGCGGTGATTGCAGGGTACGGTGAGAAGGATGATTTGGCGTTGTATTTTAGTAAGGGAGATAAGCTGGAGCAGAGGGTGTGGAGAGGCTCGACGCAGCAGTGGAGTGCGGTGACGGGGTTTGGTATGCCGCCCCCGAATCCCGGGGCGTAGTATGTGTAGGCTGTACTTGTATATATACTTTTTTTCAAGCGTGTGAAGCGGTTTTTTTGATACATGAAAATGTAATTCCAGAGCTAGAAAGGGACGGTTTGCGAAGTGCACTGCCGAGTGCAATTTTCCGCTTGTAGTTCAAATAAGGAAATCCCTCCACCTCGGGGGGTTCACATTTGGAAGAGGCAGGGTATGCATGATGTTGAGTAAAAGCAAAAGTTTAAGTGCAGAAATCTGTAGGCGATATCTTTCAGCTCTTTCCCGCTACTGTTTGGCAGGCGCCCCATCACATCAAAAAGTGCACTCGGTCTGCCTTCCTGTTACACCGTAATTGAGAGCCCTTGCATTATGTGACACGGTTCGGCTCCTACAGAGCTTGAATTAGTATCCTACGTTGACTTTACCTCTGTTGTTTATGGTGACCTCCATAAGCCGCACCAAGTAGCAGTGATTCCAGCTGGATGCCCAGTATCAATGGCTTGAATGCTGTAGAATTGTATTATTTTTCTGGAAGATAGCGCGAGTATAACGCATTTTGCAGCCCTCAATGATCTCTAGATTTCCGGTTTAAAATTGAGGAAGTTGAAGAAATCGTACTGACCGTCACCCGTCCATCACTCGATAGATATCTTGGCCAAAAAATTTCCCAGCTATAAGAAACCGCGTGAGAAACCAAGTCGGAATAGATGTTAGCTCGTTGTAGGCGTCGTCACTTCCGTCAAACAGCGCCCTATTTAGTCCCGGAATGTAATTTAATTAATGTATTTGAACTCCAGCAAGGTAGAAAACTTATAAAATTTACTGACTATGCCCTGGCTGGGAATCGAAAGTACGTCTCACCCAATTCACCACGAATTCGAAAGCTTCTTGGTTATCATATTATGTTAATAGTTACCCACATTCCGTATACTTACCAGGTAGGAAATATTAATATTTATCCCAGTGGAGGACTTCCCGTGGGTCTATAGAGCGTGTTCTATGGTAAACAGAAGCTCAAATAGAACCCGCTTTTCCCTTTTCCCTTCCCATCGATCTGTTTAGGAGTCTATACGCCTATACACCCCCAATAGGACAGTGAAATATTAATGGCGGGCTAGCAATCGCTATTTCCCTGCGGGCGAAATTTATTCGTCCCCCTCAAATATAAACTCCGGGAGTCGGACTAGTGTTGCATACGATATGAGGCGAGACGAGCTGCGGCTCGGAGCGTCCCGTCTCTTTGGCAATGGGGGTCGAGCCCAAGCCGTGGTTGCCACTGGTTGGTAGTAGCAGTGAATTGTTGACAATCTCAGAAGCACAATAACTTCACTGACAATCCTTAAGACCATTTACAACACCCCAACCGTTCTCGACCATCCGGGAAGCTATGATACTGAAAATCTCTCAAGTTACCATAAATCGTGAACACCAGGCCTAGGGTGAAGATATACATACACCGCTAGTACCCTCAGGGTTAGATTTCGTCATCATATATCACTCACGAGGTCTCGAAACATCTCGAGACTACTCAAAAAGCGCTCGAGACGTCTCGTCTCGTCGCACCCCCAAGGCTCGGCAGTCTCGAGACTTTTGGCTCAAGACGAGATCTACGATTTTGTGGCCTTTAAACCCTCCCACTCCAAAAACATGAAATCTAAGATTTGACACGTCTGCGATCGAGTCTCACCCTCCGTTCGTTCACAATTATGCGTGTTCTCTGTCAATACTTATCCCAACATAGTGGTACAGTAAAAATTCACGTGTGAAATTTCCTCCAACTGAATTTGTCAAGGTTATCTTTCCTGGACACGATTCCTGTTGGAAAGTGCCGTCAGGACTCGATTTACCGGTGGTAACTTTGGCCGACTGTATGGCCTAGCTGTATATAAGGAGCTGTGGTGGCTACTCTAGATGTTTATCAATATTAAGCTACAGTCTTCTGAACAATTCCCAGAACATCAATAAAGGGACTGCATGAAGATTATATAATACTGCCCCTCCCTCGCCACTTGTCTCAGTAATTCAGACATCACCATACGTTTACGATTCTACGAAGCCGTAGCCCAGCTATATCTCATACACTACTACTCAACCCACCCTCTACTACGTCTTTTCTTTTCTTCAGTCAGCTACTGTTAAAAGCTGTAGTTCATCGAGGTTATGGTTATGGCTGAGTTAGTTCCCGAAGGAAGTGGTTCTTTGCCTCTTCCGATATGTTCAGATGGAGCAGCCGCGACTAGGAATGTTTCGACGATTGCAGTTTAGCATGATAATAACCATTGCGCATGCAGGTGTGCTGTCTTTTCTAGCTTAAACCATGGTCAGAGTTAATCAACTTTCAGGTCCGGGGTTTGCGGTCATGTCGAAGTCATCTCTGTCCCAACGAACATCACAGTAACCCGGTTACCTGCAACCACCAAGGTGACGGTTGCGCCCGCGAGCACTACCCTAGTTCTTCCCAACGCCTGTGAATGCAGACCTACACATGTGGTAGCAGTCAATTCTTCAACGGACAATCAAGGCCTCGCATATGCTATCCAACAACACGCGTTCCACAATACAGGCGTTCACAACGTCGAGTTCTTCAAGACTGCTCCCTCGATTCAAAGTGGAGTGACAACTCGTATTGGTTTTCCACATGTCCAAGTAGATGTTCCGATTTCTATCTACGGCAGATCACCTATTCGATGCGATTTCATTGCAAACAATCATCATGGATACTTCGTCCCTCCACAGATAGGAAGATATGTTTTTTCTACCTGTCATGTGGACGATATGGCTCGGACATTCAGCATACAACGGCAAATACACCAGAGCCATTGCTAGTGTTCTTTAGGCGTGCGCACGCGCACCGGCCGTCAATACACGCAAGAATAGTGCCGTCCTCACAGCCGGTGTACAATACCCGTTCCGATTGCTATTGGGGAACGCACAAGGAAGTTCTTCGTTATTATTAACAGTCACTGCCCCCGACGAAACAGTTCCCCTCGGCGAGTACATCGCTGCTTTAAATTCGTGCTTTATTCAACACTCACTTAATGTGGAAAATCCGGCTTTTCAGCCATTCGGCTAAGAAACTTTATAGTGTTCATTCCTATCGTATGATCTCCTTGTGTCTGGAAAGCCATTCTTTTCGCCTAAATTTTTAGCCAACTCTTGTCAGACTCTGTTGTGGAATTTTACTTTGGTATCTTATTTCTTCATGGTATGATAACTGATTTTTTAAGCGTTGATCTTTGGTTGCGTGTTCTCTCTCTGTTCTGCGTGTATATAGAGCAAAATTTTGAATTGAGTGGTTTCACATAAGTAGCAGGAACTGAGAATTGCTACTATCTTTCCCAATCGCAAGCTGGATTTCTGGATATGGTGCATACAGTCTGGAACAGTCCCCACCTGAGCTCCGCACAATTTATGTTTAGACTGATTTTATTTCAATAGGATCGACGAAGTGCAACAACAAGGTACAAACAGCAAAGTATCAAGAACAGAAAACTAATACCTACTAAAATCATAGCCGTTCATAAGAAACCATCACCATGGATGAGCAATGCTTCTGCCATAGTAAATGCGCCCATTTTCCTCCCTTCGCCTTCGCCAGAATCCTACAGTCGTATCTATCCCACTGTCAGCAATTGTACAAATAGGCTTAAAACTTGCGCGGGGTATTACAGTTCTAAGCCAGTCGCTTATATGTTGACGCGACGTTGGAACCGAGTAATTCGGGGGCGTTGAGAGGACGGGTTCCCTGTTGTGGTGCTGGATTCACTAAGATCCTGCCATCGCACATGGACATAACGTCCCGGCGGACGAGACGATCTCGTCCCTTGCATGGTGTAAAGTGTAGGTGTTTTGTCTAATTGCTATGTTAGCCATCGTCCGAATGAAGAAAAATTGCGTCTGCGTCCAGGAATCTTACTGATGTGATAGCAGTGTAATATAATATTAATGTGTGAAGTGGAGAATTGTTTTGATGGCTGGCTTTGATCGAAAACGAGGAACTTAAGTTTAACCAACGGGCTCTGATGCTGAAATTGTCGAGGGCAAAAGCTGGAGATTTATACAATTCGATTCACGGTACAAGTCGGGCAGTGCACCTGTCTGTAAGTATAGTACATTCTGCGACTGCGCCTTGTGTGACGTTTTGTACGTGCATATACGGTTGCCTACCGAGGCGCAGTTTTGTTTGTTTGAATCATATTGTATTCGGCCACGAAGTGGCCATGACAACTAACTAGTCCTTATCCCCGGTACTTCTCTAACTTAACTCTTGGGTGTCCCCTCCAGTCGCTAAAGCAAATCTGTACCCTCCCTTCTCCTTGCCCCCATAGCCGCCAGCGCACCAAAAGCAACCGAGGCGCAGTGCTGCTGGTGCCAGCGTTAAGAACGTACGGCTGAGTTGGTGCATGCAGAACTCGCAGTTGCACTCGAGCTACTAATGCTGTAATATCATAGTGTACTAGTACAGATATTAATATTTACGATGTCGTTAGTTGTTGAGTAGGGAAAGGATGGTGCCATTGCAAAGCTATCGATATATCGAAAGATACACCGTGTCAGGCATTACAATATTTAATCTTTCCCGCCCGATTGTGCGCATGCAAATGTTCATGAAACCCGATATCACGCTAGTGCTTCCCAGGGGTTGTGTGGAGCAAAGGGGACAGGATTAAGATTCTACAAGGCCCGGAGGCGGCTTCGCCGCCTTGGTTTTTTAGGTAAGAAGGCGGCTCCGCCGCCTCGGTTTTTTTTGCAGGGATATACTCCCAGTTTACCCCATCAAAAATCGACAAATTTTTAAGTGAACCATTGCATTAAGTCCATGAGTATAGATCAGAGAATTTAGAGTTTGGTACGTAAAATATGCAGCTTTGCACAGCGCATCTTTTGGCGGTTTCGGATTATTAATAGCTCTAAAACTCATTGAGCACTGATCAAAAAGGCCTGTGTTTTGGCCAAAAATCGGTCAAATTTGAAATCTACTCACTGAGTTTTGAAGATATCAAAAATCGGAGACCACCAAAAGATGCATCGCATGAAGCTGCACATTTTACATACCAAACTCTAAATTCTCTGATCAATATTGGCAGATTTTGCTGGGAAAGAATGTTTTTTTTGCAGGGATATACTGCAAACCAACCAATGAGGATGCTTTGTGCGGACATTGCATGATCACATCCGTAGCTATACTACAGTTAGCCCTTGCTATACCGGAACTTGGTGTAGCGGATACCTTGCAGTACCGGATTGTCTGGGAGCAGAAGGTCTTCCTCCAGCAAAAACCCACCTGTCATACCGGATTCTGGCCTATAATGGACTGGATAGGATTGTTGAAAATATTAACCCCTGCTCCCATACGAATAATTTTTGCTATACCGGATGCCAAGATGCATTATACCGAATCGGGTACATACAGTCCCTAGACAAAAGTGTTCGTGATCGGCAATTTTACACCAAAATACCCGACTTTGCAGCAACACCACTCCACCACCAGAACCAATGGCTAATAGAGAATTTAATAGACAAAACTAGATATAGGAAACTCTTAGTTTTGAAAGTCTTGAAATTTTTCTGGCTGTATTGGTGCTACAGCTATGGAACGAAAATTTCAGCGCCAAGACAGCACCTAATTTGTATGTACAATTGCCCTTTTTAGCCAAAAACCCTGTCTTTTGGACAATAATTGCTCATATCTCAACAACACTGACAGCTATCAACTCCAAATTTTGCACAGTACAGAGTGAGATCTTTTTGAAGGCCCTTGAGCCCTCCAAAAATTAAAAATATTTTTTTGAACCTGTGATACCTGCTGCAATTTTCTGCTCAATTACTGCTGCAGACCAGTAGAAAGGCCTTGTATTCAGTGGGTTACCAGTTCTGACATCTGAAAATCATTTCTGAGGGATGGTAAACACAGCTTGCTGCACTTTACTGAGTGTTGATAGCTTTTGTTTTGGTGGTCCCCGAAAACGAGGTGTGTCGCCAAGCCATCACGAACACTTTTGTCTAGGGACTGTATGACACCGCAAATACTCTAGTTCCAGATCCCTGTTGGGCTATTTTCGGTCTTGATTTACCAAATTTGTTAGCTGCATGTGACTAAGCCTCACTAAAGTGCTAAGTAATTAATTTTTATACCGGAACCTTGCCATACTGGACAAAAAGGCCGTGATTTTAGGCGTCCGGTATAGCAAGGGCTAACTGTAGTATAATATCGCCATAAGCAGATAAAAACATAAAAATACCATACCGGCAAGTACTGAGAATTATAGTCATTTTCTTCTGACCGAGGGCTAGAATGAATGCTTCAAATTGGGTTCTGACAGATCTTATTCCCCATACATAGCCCCATGTGTACGTATCGGTAAAATCAAGCTTAAGCTGACGTTTTGTTCTCAATTTCTATGCTAGAAGAGCTCGGAGAAGTACCGGTATACATAGTCGCAGCGGCAGTATCCGCGGCCGTAGCTGCGCTTCAATGGAACGGCGCGAAGTTCGAACTAATCAATCTCTATTATGTTGCAGTGGCCACCGGCACCCACCTCATCTTCAGCTGTATTGTGCTGTCGACGGTCGGGCTGGGTTTTTTAATTCGCCAAACGACAAATTGATGGCACTTCGCCGTCCCCGCACATGCGCATGCGCACATTTTCCGTCCCCGCAGTCCACATCGACTACTCTCCACTATTCGCCTGAAGGATATTACATCACATTTTGATTCGGCTGTGCAACCCGATCAGAAAACCCGCGTTTGTCTGATAAATATACATTTTCTTGCTGCTATTTTATAAATTTTTTATGGCGTTGGAAGCAGCACGATCATATCGATATCATGCTTACCTTTCCTTATGAAAGTTAACAGGGAATCTCATAACCTCCGAGAGAAATGAAGACATATTACCCCAAATTCGTTTAGTTCATGGAGAGTGTTAGATACCTTCTCTTCCAAGATTAATAAGATGCATCAAAAGATAAGATCACCGGTGCACCACGTACCGTATTAATCTTTCCTCGCCCAATTACATGTCCGTGAAGCCCGATCACGCTACCCAATGACTGTGTGAAGCAAAAGGAATCTGAAAGTATTAACGGGTATATTGCGATAAGTTCGACTTCTTAAAGGCAGGATTTAGATTCTATACCACCATAATCCGATAAAAATATACCACGAATCGTATAGGGCACGTTCGGTTGTCCGATTTGTATGTTGAGAAATATATTTCCTCCCGCCGGGACAGATATAGGTTAAAAATACAGATCTTGTTGGGTTGGCCAAAAATGACAGGTAGAGTTGGCACTTGGTAGTTTGGTGAGTGATATTTTGAAAGTACACCTAAGGTGGTGGTTTTCCAAAATCGCATTTTGGGGGCTGATATATAGCTGCGATATCTGAACCAACAGAACGGGCCCCATATCTCTAAAGTACAACTTCATTATCTATCTCTGAATTTGTATGGTGTTTTCGAGATATACTGCATAACCGAACGTGCCCATACATGTACATACTTATACCTACATATATGCATACATTGTCACTTACGCCGACCAGGAATATTTTCCGGCACGTATCAATTTACCGCTTCAAGGGGGTTTGACATTGGAGAACTTCGTGTAGGCCTATACACGCCCGATAGAACGGGGTGCGCGAATAGAAGGGGGTGTCTATCTATAGATAGAAGGAGGGTACCCCCCCTCCTATACAAATCTTCTATGTAGTTGACAGAAGGATGCATAGAACTTTTAGAAAAACAACACTAATTCTTAGTGCTGGAGTTCATGTGGACAAACAAGTCTGCACTATAGCTACTCATCAAGCTATCTATGTAGTGTCTCCCATATCAATCTCTATAGAGATTGTATAGAACAGCAATAGTTTCTATGCAACCCCAATAGCCCAACCTCTTTCCAGAGAAGCATCCTGTTCTATCCGATAGGAAATACCACCCGAATAGGCCCACGGGAAGTTCTCCATTGACATACATAATATCCCGGAGAAAGGGAGGGGATACAAACTATAATCGACCAGGTATTTTTGAATGCTCAAGTTCGGCTCCGCCCGCTGGGTGACGTTTCGAAGCCCCTTGCGCCAAAAGAACCGTCTAGACGCATTAAGCCCGCGGCCTAGTCGGAAACATCCAGAATTCCCGGAAGCGTGAGAAGTAATACCAGCCACCTATATCGTTGTATCAACTGCTACCTCCGCTCTCCTTCCCGTATTTCTCCCCATATGCCCGCAAGCTCGCCACAAAGAGTTACCTTCCCCTCTACCGCTAACCTCTAAGCGCTCTTATCTCTAATATCTAGTGCGCGGTTAGGAAACCCGAACTCTCAGCTGCGGGCGTGTGGAAGGCACCCGCCAAGGTATAAAACTAATGATCAATTAACATCTTTCCAAGGGGTACCCATCACGATTGAGGTTTCGTTTCTAGCAGCAGGCGCGTTGTGGTTATTTTGGCGTCTATCGCGTGTAATTATTAGATTAGATAGAGAGCTCCCCTCTTCGTCTCCTCCGTCTCCAGTACCGCCAATCCTATCATGCAGCTGCGTTCTCGGGATAACTTTAACCCCCGTCAAGTTCAAGCAGGGAAGTGGTTAACGTTGCAGTAACTGGCGCAGGAACCTGGATCGGCCCGGGTATCGGCACTTAGGGAACCTGAGGGGGTGAGGGAATATCGGAGAGTAAGTATGAGATGCAACACATCACATCCAATGGACATTTTGGTACAAGGCGTGCACGTCAATATATGCTTAAGTTGAATTAGTGTAGCGCTAGGCGTTCGCCGATCCCATTTCCATGTGCTAGAATTTTCCGCATCAAAGTAGTAACTGTTTCTGGTAGTATTTTTGCTGAAATATGCGAACTTCAAAATCGATAAGTTCGAAACTTAGCACTCAGCACTCTGGGCGGACGTGGTGGAAAGCACAGCGCATATTGGCGGCCGCCGCCGCCCGCGGGGGTGAATATCACGATACTCTGGATTCTCTCGTCCACCCCACTGTTTCTGGTTTTATTCTTCATCATACCGAGGGACATAAGAACCCCTCCATTCCCTCCCGCTACACTCTCAACCACCAACCACCACCATCACCATTAACCACACTTTCAAAGCCCAACATGTACCCCAGCATCCTCCTCGCTCCTCTCCTCCTCCGTCTCCTCCCCCTCACCACCGCGACCGCCATTCCAAACCCCCTTCCCGTCGCAGTCGCCCAGCCCATATCCAAACCCATGTCTTCCCCTCCTTCCATCCTCTTCGCTCCCCCCGCCACCACTAACCCCTTCGCGGACTATGCCTTCGACAAGTGTAAGGAGCTCGGAATCGATCCTCATGGTTCACACCCGGTCGACTTCACCCGCGAGGATGCCAATGGCCGACACTTCGTGAAGGGGAGTAGGTACTCCTTCTGGGCGGCGGCGCAGAGTAGTGATAAGATGGATGAAGGGAATGGAAAGAGGGGTATTTATAAGCATATCAATGCAATGTAAGTTTCTCTTCTTCTTGGGGAGGATGAGGAGTACATACCGTGGCCGAAGTACCGGGAGGAAGGGGAGAGAGGAGGTTAGGAGAATGCTAACGAGGAAGATAGTATGTGGACAGACGACTATTGCTCCCAGAATGGATACCATATTTACAATCTGGATGAACACCCTGAGCAGTTTTTTTTTGAGTCCGTCCCCCATTCCCGTTTTCCGTTCCCGGGATTCTGTCCTTGATTACTAACCAATGATTTTAAACAGTGCCAATCCGACTGATACAGACAAAGATCGGTATTCAATCAGTATTACATCGGGAGTCGTGTACGGGGATAAATGGAGGATCCATTTAAAGACGTGGTTGGGACCGGGATCAAGTGCTTGTAGTGAGACGTACATGTATGCCACAGGTGGGAAGGGATGTTATCCAAACACCAGGAAGTTTAGTTGTGTTCAGTTGATGTATCAGCCTAAGTAAAGGGGGAAGGGATGAGAACGGGAATGCGAACAATGCTGTGATAAGGATCAAATGAGTACTATAAATTCCTCGACATGGATTCAAGAATTGAGTAATGCTGGTGTGTATCCTGAGGGAATAGCCGCAGCTGCAGCGGCTGTATCCGCGAATAGCACTAATCCATTTCTATGACCACTGGCACCTACTCCCGGCTGCCATCCCACACCGGGCACTTTCTCGGCCGTAAGTGTAGGCACATTCTGCATGTCTTTTATCACTGTGTACAACCTTCCTCTTCCTCCTCGGCCGCATGTCTGCCGCACATTTACGTCACTATCTACCTAGGATGTATGTACGACGTTCCTCTTCCTCCACCGGGTGCGGTTATTTCTAACCCTAATCCACATTCTCTGAACGGAAATCAGTGTCCCAAAGCCCCTCCAATGATAGGCTTATCATAAGGACGAGGTCGGCCACTGCCGTTGAATGGGCGAGTGTGAACGATACCAGACTCGGAGAAAAACGGGCGACTAAACAAAAGAAAGAACAGACTGCGAACGGGAGTACACATTAATACTTTGAGACATTCACGTGTAAACTACGGGCGTGATCACATTGCGAGAAACAGAACGAAGCAAACGAAAATACAGACTTGGTAGACAATGGCGGACATTGACATCGAAGCGGTACTGAAGAAACTCTCGCTGCAGGAGAAGGCGGAGCTGCTTGCTGGACTGTACCAGTTCTTCCCATTCCTCAAGGCTAGGCCCTAACCCAGCCTCTCAGGCGCTGATTTCTCCCACACGAGCTCCATCCTGAGCTAGTCCCTCCCCTGCTTTCACATCTCCGACGGTCCCAATACCGCCCGCGGTTGCGCTTTCTTCAACTCCACCCCCCATCGCGTGCCTCCCCTGCAGCCTTGCCCTTGGAGCTACCTTCAATCCCGCTCTCGTCTAGAGAATTAGCGCGTGAGGTTTTTTTGGTGACGCGGGTATTGTGAGGGGTGAGTGGAGCTGGCGCGGGTATGACGGATTGGTATGGCCTATATTCCACCACCGAGCCGATCACGGCTGGCGTTGATCTGGAGATGCCTGGTCCCCCCGCTCAGTGGCGTGGGAAGAGGCTCGGGCATGCCGTCATCGCTGGGAAGGTTACCGAAGGGGTCGTGGATGAGCGGGTCCGCAACGTGCTGGGTCTGATCAAGATGGCCGCGAGGTCTGGCGTCCCAGAAAACGCCACCGAGAGGGAGCTGATCCGCAAAGAGGACCGCGCGCTGCTAAGGGACGCTGCTAAGGGAGGCCGCTATGGAGGGGATCGTGCTCCTGAAGAACAATAGAGGCGTGCTCCCGCTGGACAAGAATAAACCCGTGGCGCTGATAGGGCCCAACACCAAATTCGCGCCGTGCCATGGAGGCAGGATTGTGCATTTGAGACCGTGAGTACCTGGGAGGGGGTTCGCGCACAGTGCTCGTCGGAGATGTATTTCGCCCAGAGAGTGTACAATCATAAAGAGATGCCGCTGCTGGGCGCACAGCTGACCAGCGCTCGCGGCGGACGCGGGTTTGATCTACGGGTCTACCTGGAACCTGCGGACGTAGAGGGGGAGAGACGTTGTATCGACCACTTTGAGTTCTTCAATAGCTGTGGCTTCTTCTTTAACTATTCCAACCCGGCGCTGAAGGGCGACCTTTGGTATGTGGACATCGAAGGCGACTTCACGCCCGAAGAGAGTGGTTGGTGGGACCTTGGCGTCAGCGTCCAGGGGACCGCGAACTTGTATGTCGATGGCAAGCTGTTGATTAGTAACTCCACGAAGCGGATTTTGGGCGAAGGCTTTTTCCAATCGGGCACGAGGGAGGAGGTGGGCAGCTTGTGCGTCGAGAAGGGCCGCACATACAAGATCCTGTGCCACTGGGGCTCGCCGGCGACCTCGAAGATGAACGCTCCTCCATGCTGATGTTCATCCCTGGCGGAATCCGCCTGGGCGCTTGCCCGCGCCTCGATCCAGAGCAAGCGCTTGCGGAAGCCGTGGCACTCGCAAAGTCCACCGAGCAGGTCGTCGTCTGCGCCGGCCTCATGGGCGATCGGGAGCACGAGGGCAGTGACCGCCAGAACATGTTCCTCCCGCCCGGCATCGATCGTCTCATCGCCACCGTCCTAGAGGCGAACCCGAAGGCGGTGATTGCGCTCAACTCTGCCAGCCCGGTGGCGATGCCGTGGGTGGACCATGCGGACGCGCTCTTACAGGCCTGGTATGGTGGCAACCAGTACGGGCATGCTTTGGCCGACGTCCTCTACAGTGGTATCAATCCCAGTGGGAAGATGCCTATCACGTTTCCATGCAGACTGGAGGATAATCCAACGCTTTTGTGTCGTCGCGCGGAGAGGCGGAAGGTCAGATATGCGGAAGATGTGTATGTCGGGTATCGGTGGTATGATACGTTGGACCTAGAGATGCTATTCCCGTTTTGCTATGGGCTGTCGTATACATCCTTTGAGCTGTCGGCGTTGGAGGTAGATGCGGAGGATGAGGAGGAGGGGCGTGTGAAAATCGGGGTGACAGTGAAGAATGTTGGCGAGAGTTGAGGCAAGGAGACGGTGCAGGTTTATGTGTAGTAGAGGGGGCCGAGTGTGGGACGCCCGGCAAAGGAGTTGAGAGGCTTTGAGAAGCTTGCGCTCATGCCTGGGGCAGAGCAGAGGGTTGTGGTCGAGATGGAGCTGAAGTATGTTTCCGGGTATTGATTGGGATGAGGAGAAGGATATGTGGTGCTGTGAGAAGGATCGTTATGAGGTACTGGTGGGGGCGAGTAGTAGGGGGACATTCTTGAAGGGCGCGTTTGAGATTGGGGAGACGTGGTGGTGGAGAGGGCTGTAGTACATTAAGTAGGATCCGTTGAGAGACATAGGGGATATCGCTTATCAAACAGCCCGCTACGGCGGCCATTAAGGTCCCATCCCGCCATAATTCGGAGTGGCAAGCAATAATTTGAAGTTTCTACACCATTTCAGTTGGAAATTGTGAGACCCTGCAGACTTGGGAGATCCTGGAAGAGGGTGATGGAGTTGGTCGCGGGGATAAGGTTTAGTCTAGATCTGTCAGTCTATCGACATCATGATTCTATCCGTCACCATCCATCATTGCAGGTTGAACTACCGTTGTAACATGTACCTAGGAATCCGAAAGGAGCTGATACAAAATGGTCCTGATAAATCTCTACATGCAGGCCGAGAGTGCTCTTGTGCCCAGACTTTTTCTCCTCGCTCGCAAGCTCGCCCGGAATGAGCTTGCAAAGTCAGCTGATGGATAGTTGACGAGCGCAGGCCGAGAGGTTAGCTGTGATGTAAGCTGAGATGTGGGAGGCGATGGAGGACGAGATGTTGAAAGCGATGGCGGAGGTGTTACTGTGATAGGGGAGAACCGTGTGTATAGACTAAGATACAGAGAGAAGAGAAGGAGAAAGGCTCGACATATGTACAGAGGATTCTCGGTTGTATCTTCGGGTATATCTTCGGGTATACGGATGCAACAGGAGGTTCAGGAAATTGTCGAGTGATATACTATGATACACGTGGATGAGGTGGTTTCTAGCAACTGTAGGTATTCCGCAAACTTGATTTCTTACAATTAAATCCTACCTATACGATTGATTGTTGCAGCCTATGGCTCCAGAAGCTGCCTACTTTTGCGTTCGACATACCTGAATCTTGTATTGAGCTGCGCGGGCTGGACTGATTAGTACGTCTGTCGGAACTAAAGTTACCAACAACGGTAGAACGGAGACGCTGTCTGTACCGGGCAACAAGAAACCCCTGGTAACGTTCATTGCGGTGAAATAAGGGGTTGAACAGGGAGGATAGTGTTCTCTTTGAACTTCATGGGGTGGATTAGCCTTCTTCTTACGTTGAGACCGACTGCATACCACCCACCACCTCTGGCACGAAAGAACACCTCCGTCAAGCTGTATTAATGTAATATAATTACTCCCTCTATTACAAAGACCCGCCAATAAGCCATCACCCCGTCCGCTCTCCCGTCCAACCAGCCTCAATACATCACGCACACGGAGAGCACTTCTAGTCCTTCGTCGGTTTCCTCGACTTCTTCTTTTCGCAGTGCCTCAACGGATCCACAAACCACTGGATACATCCCGTGAGCTCGCACCTACACATACCCTCGTCAGTCAAAGTCACCGCAATCATCGAGTTGTAAGGGGTGCATACGCTTTCATGCTCTGAATATACAGCTCCGAGCAGTCTGGCCATGACTGAGCAATCTCACAGAGTTTTTTGCCGCGTTCACAAAACGTAGGACCGGATTTAGCACCCGCGGGGCTAGCGGTTGAGGTCGCGGCGAGGACGAGGAGAGGGATGAGGGTGAGGGTTGGGAAACGCATGTTTGATGTCGATTGCGGGGGTTACTGGAGTTTGCAATTGGAAGAGCTCGAGGTAGGGGGAGAATGATGGTTTATGTACTGCCTCCTCGGATTGTGTTTCTCTACTAATTACCTAACTACACCTCATGATCAAGAAGGAATTGGAGGCGCGCCCCTGAATTGTGGATATCGCGTGTGGATACTCGTATTTCTGGTGTAACATGAAGTCATTGTTGGTACCTATTTTTGTAATTCGAATACCCAATTTCATTGATTTGGCTGGGCATTGCGAGTAGAAAACACACAAGTAAAGCATGTTCTCAGCCCCCGTAGGGAGCTTACACACAGAGTTGAATTGCAGGACCTGTGAATGACTGTGAGAGAACACGATAGAAAAGGAACTATGTATCTAAACGAAAAACACTGGTTCGCACTCATCACGGTCCTAGTTAGCCGTCGGTATAGAATCCCACCGCCGCCCACTATTCTTACCTTCCCACCAACCCACAAACCGCTGCTGCTTTGGGCAATTTATTGGAGAAGTCATATCAACTACCAACTATCCATTTCCAAACATACGAGGCGGTTTCGGCGACTCATTGTCGTGCAGGCTCAGCCGCTTAGGAGGTGACTTCACTGAGCCACGTCTCCATCTCAAGCTCGCTCACACTTAATAAATTCTCATAGTAGAAAAGTGTGGAGCACTTTATTTGCAGACCTGTTGATCGACACAAGCAAGACGAAACCATCGCCGGGACCATCAGCCACAAAACCGCTACAGCGCCACACAGAGTATATCTTCCTGGCAAAAGATTTGGCTTATCTAGAGAAAGGTGGGTTGTACGTCGCTAAGCCAGGCGCTTCGACGCTTCAATAAGTTAAGCGCGTGTGCGGGGATCGAGTAGGTATACCCATGGAGCTATCGTCGTAATCAGCACGCAGGTACCACGTCCGACGATTGCCGGTTCGGTAAATGTTCCAGTGGGGTTCGGGCTTCGAATATTCGGCTGGTTTATTTCAGTCAGTCACCACATGACGGCGACAGTTGCTTGCTTTTCTACTGGTTCCTGCAGGTGTCGGCTTGTCACAAGCTTGGAGGCATAACATCAGCAAACTTGGTGTATACTTGCAAAACCCGACACCCATTTCCGCTACCAAAAATGAGAAGAGGAAGCTTCAACGCCTACTAGTGATGCACAGTGATGCACCGACGTTGCCAGCTTACTTCATCTACCCATTTGATCCAGTTGATCTCCAATTGCAGCGCGATGTGCATAATCTTTAACGCATCCACATGTGCCATGACAATGTTCACCAAGAGAGGGAAGATCCTCCCGCTGGACTCTGGAATTCTAACCTTGATCCCGGAGTAGCACGATGAGAACGTCTTACTCTACTCTACTTTTCACCTCTCTCCACTGCGTGCATAATTCTAATCACTTTGACTAGCAGACCCGCTTGGCGAGCAGCAGGTAAAGGTTCAGAGTTTGAGTCGACTGCGAGCCACGAAGCTGCTTGGGAGCGTTGGAAGGCTCCAACTTGCAGGATTCGTCGCTTCACCGAAACCGAGTTTCAACATTGCTGCAATGGGGAGAGATGAAGTGTGTGGAACCTTGGAGACGCGTTCAAGTAACGCTACCGGTACTTGTTCAAAATCACGTGTGGTCAGCCAGGAACCACTGGAGAAAAACCTGGAATACACGATGTTTCCCGATGAATTGATCACATCCTCCAGAGATCAAGATCAGCGATCGAGAGCAGGGGCCAAGAAGTGATCTTTCCTCCAACAAAATGTCTATTCTAACCTTAAAAGTTAAAACCCGTGCCACATTCAGCCCACAGCCCCACCATCAAGGGAGAAGTTTCAACAGGTGGGAGAACTCCGTTTCAGCTGTTCAAACGCGGCCACAACCCCTCCACCATACCGTTATGGGTAAGTTTCAGCCACTCATCATCCCTACTGCGGGCTCGATTGCATTATGCATAAGTGCCTAAAATAAACATCCTGACGCGGCGGTGTAAATTATATACTGCGGATCCATGGAACCAATCCATATATGTAGCGCCGGGCGCCATCTACCGACTTTTTCGAAAGCTTGTTTGGCTTTCGAAGTTTCGACTCTTCACGATTCTTGAAACCCCGCGTGTATGATCATACACTCTAGACAAGTCCTCGACACATCCCTCAATGTCTTCCGGCGGCGACAGATATGGATACCAACCAGTCAATGCCACCGAACCCCACCCATACAACAATAACACGCCTCCTCTACCGCGGCGGGGGGACTACAGCGATATCCCCCTCAGCCCTCTCGATCAACAGTATCACAGTTCCCCACTACGACCAACCACAACCACCTACACCCCGCAACCACCACAAACCGAACACAAATCATATGCCACCGCCTCTCCCCCGCGCTACCTCGGGGTTCCAGACGCCGACCCTCGCCGACGCGGACTCCAAACTCGGTTTCCGACAATGGAACCTCCGAGGCAAAAGAAACTCGGACACAACTACAGACCGCTAAAGCAGCTTCGGAAGCTGGCGCAGAGGCTGATAGCGAGGTGGTTGCTGAATGTCATATTGTGTGGGCTGCTGGTGATGTTGTTTAAGTTCTATGAGAATGATGGGATATTGTCGCAGTTTGAGAAGAGGATTTTCAATGGGTTGTATTTGGGGATTTCGTTGTTTATGGGGATAAATATGGTGGTATGTATTGAGTTTGTGAGAGATGGGATAGTCGCTGACGTACCAAAAGACTTCGTTGAAGTCAATGGCAGATATGATGAAGTGGAGTATTCTGGCGGGTGGGAAATGGACAGCAAAAGAGGTTGGTGGAGACTCTGGTAATTACTACCGCTATAACTAACATGCTCAGATAAACCTCATCCTGGACATATCAAGCTACCAACGAGCAGTGCAATTGCTCGGATTATGGAAGCGTAAGCCGTTCCGCGTACTTGCGATATTTAATTGGATCTGTTTGGGGATTGTAAGTTCCACATCTGCCTTTTCCGGGGGTGTCGCTAACGATTATTTCCCAGGGCGCTCAAGTTGCGGTGGCCATTTTGGGTCTCACATTCAATTTGGAAAGTGACGATGGGAATCTTACGATCCTTGGCCCAGTCAATGTTACACTGCTGGATCATTACTACGCCGACAACGGCGGCGGAAGTGCCCCGACGGAATCGCAGGAGGACTACATGGCGCATTTGTACGGTGATAGTGGGTGCCCTAGATACACTCTCCATACACGCCCAGCTCTAACGGGGTCTCTTCAGTGATCTATGCATATCTCACATCGGTGTCAACCGGCGACGAGCCAATTTCAAGTATCGGCGGTGGAAACGGCACAATTGATGATGCGTCAATTTATCTCGCAGATAGAGATTCTTTCAGACAGACCAACCATTCTGGCTGGGTGTACAACGTGAGACCAACTCCCAACTGCTTACGGATGCACGGGTTAATGTGAACCTCAGTACAGCGATTGGTCATACATGGCAGGACAACTTAGCCCCCGAAGTCTGCGGACTAATCGCACTGTAACAGTCGAGGCAAATTGCACCCGGAACGCTATCATTGATGAAAAAGCCGGGGTTCAAAAGCCATTTGTGATTATCGATGTGAATGGAACAAACCAGACTGTGGATTGGCTGGATGTAAGTCACCTTAGCCTCCGAGAATGGCATATACTTATTTTTACTTCCCCAGAAAATCGGCGAGCAAGGAACGTACGTCCTCCTCCTCCAATCCTCCAACCCCCCACCGCCTCTGACCCTCTTCCAGAACCTACGTCACAAACGGCACCTGCGGCCCCCGCTGCGCAAAAATCCAAGTCTTCAAATTCATCCCCAACCACATCGCTCAAGACGTCGGATCTCAAGACAAACAAGGCGACCACTTCGACTGCACCGTCGAGGTCTCACCCGTCCAAAACGCATGGCTCGCCGAACACATCCTCCCTGACAACATTGCGCAGCGAGCCGCCAGCGCTATCGGCCTCAGCGGGTTTACAACCCCTGCCCGTGACGGCTTCTCCTTCCAGAGCTTTTTGTACAACAGCGCGTAAGTCCCCCGTGCACAGGTTTGGAGTGTGATACTGATTAAAGAATGCTGTAGTACAACGTGGGGGAGAGACGTATCACACAGTCCCGAGTTGATGGGGACGATTATTGGTCTTTTCACCGCTGGAAGTCTGGCAAATATGGATAGACATAATCCGAAGAAACAAGTTCTTGGGCATGTGTTACGTGCGGGTGTGCGGTTACTCATCGTTTGGCCTTATGGTACTTCACTTCCACCCCATGTGTCTCCGAAGCTGACGGAATAGTCTGGATCACACTCGGGATCATCATGGGCGGACACGCGGTGCTTGCCCTGATCGTGTGTTTTCGCGCGAATAAGGTGTTCTGTAAACAAGACTCGCCGCTGTCTACAGCGCGGTTATTACGGCGTACGCCCCCAGACTATGAAGTTTGCAGGTAATTGCTAACGAAGAATAGCGATTGTGGAGCGGCTGGGACCAGCGGGGTGTGCGGCTTCTGGTGAGGAGATCGCGGCGTCGTTCCCGATGAGGATGACATATGGAGTTAGGAGTAAGATGGACGGTGCGGTCGCAGTGCATCATTTGGATATTGGAGATGATTTGGAGGAGTTGAAGGTTTTTCCGGCGGGGTATTATGATTAGAGAGAGTCTAGGCTTGGGAAAGGGAGTTTGGGTTGGTGATTTGGGGAAATGTATATATAGACTTTTGGTTTGGCGTAAATGATGTCTCTTGCCAACGAGAAGGGGATTTTCCTGCAGCATGTTTGGTTCACGGCGAATCACTCAGGAATGAACTTCAATTAAGTTCGACTTTGGATGCATCCTCCATTCTTGCAAATTCATGACATTTAATTCCACAGACAGACAGTGATACACCCAGCAATGCGAAAAGGTAATAACGATAATCAAACAATATAAACACCATAACACATGCACACATCACTCACAAAACCATCGCACATATTTACTCTTCCCCAACCAGATCTACTTCAAGATTAAAGTTTATACCTCCTCTGCTGCACAGCCTGCGCCTCCTCATTCCCAAACACCAACACCGCATCCCCCTCACTCCCTCCCTCCCCACCTCTTCCCCTCTCCCCCAACCCCATCTCCCTTCTCAACACCCACCTTTTCACCGCCTCCACCGCCCCAGTATCTAAATCCCTCCTCGCATCCACCAACAACATCGTCCCCACAACCACATACGCAAGACGCCACATAATCCGTCTCCCCCCCGCCGTGAGCTCCTCTCTACTCCCGGCTTCGATCGCCTCCTCGAGATTACTCCACTCCTTCCATATCGCCACCTTCGCCTTCTCGAGTATATCCCCTGCATCCCCACGTACCGTTCCAGCTCCATGCCCAAGATTCTCCTGAATAAACTCTCCGAGAAGAGAATAGGATCTCTCCTCGCTACCAGATGGCGACGGCCGCTTCAGTGAGGAGACTAAGTCCGTGATAAGAACGTTTGTGGTCCCCTCCCATATCGCGAGGACCTGCGCATCCCGTAGGAGTCGTGCAAGGTTCAGTGGCTCTTCGTTCTCAAGGTATCCGATTCCCCCCAGGGCTTCGACGGATTCCGAGATCACGCTGAGACAGAGTTTTGCGGTAACGGCTTTTGTGAGCGGGGTTAGGAGGCGGAGGAGTTTGCTGGCGGAGCCTGGGGGGGTGATGATGGGGGTGGGTGGGGTTTCGTTGGGGTTCTCGGAAAGGGAGAGGAGATGCACGGTGAGGAATGCGAGGTGTGTTGAGGCGCGGGTTAGGAGTTCCATTTGCGCGAGGGTGCGGAGGTGTAGCGGGACTGTGGAGAGAATACGGTTTCCGGAGATGGTGCGGACGCGGGAATAGGCTTTTGCTACGGCGAGGGCGCGGCGCATGGATGAGACTGCGCTGACGGAATTGTGCACCCGTGTGATGGTGAGGATTGTTGAGATCTCGCGGAGACCTTCGCCTTCTTTTCCTAGTAGCCACGCGCGCATGTCGCGGAGTTCCAGCTCGGCGGTTGGTAATGGCTTGGTGCCGAGTTTCTTCTTAAGACGGATTATTCTCACGCCGTTGCGCTCGCCGGATGGGAGTTGCATTGGGGCGTAGAAGGCGGAGAGACCTTTACTCCCCGAAGTGCGTGCGAGGAGGATAGTCATGTCCGCGTCTGTGGCGGAGGAGAAGAATTTGTATCCGTTTATTGCCCAGGGTCCGAGTTCGTCTGCGGATGATGCTGGAGAGTAAATGGCTGTTGTTTCGCTCCGGGATACGTCGGATCCCCCGGGCCGCTCGGTCATCCATTGTCCTGAGGTCCAGCGCACGGATGGGTGGCGTGAGATGAGGCGGTGGTAGGCGCGTTTGAAGACGCGTCGGGCAGTTTCTTCTTCCTGCTCCCGGGTGGAGTAGGAGGGTGGCTCGGAGTTGAGGGAGGGCGGGGCTCTGGGTGGGGCGAGGTGGCGGGAGAGGAGCCGTGCTGCTCCGTCGGTCATGGCGAAGGGACAGGTTGCAAGTCCGGAGGAGGGGCTGAAAAGGTAGTATCTATGCCGTCTTAGCGGGTGCGGATAGGTATACAAGCTGTTTGGCACTTACCTAGCGAACTGCCCGATCCTTCCCAACCGCCCATCGTATCCCTCGGCGACACATCCCTCCTTTGCACCTAGCTCGAGCAGCTTCCTCCAGCCCTCAGAGGTGCGTAATACATCGCTGCGCTGGGCAAAAGCGTCATGCGATTCGAGCTCAGGTGGGTGTCGTTCTGCGTCTTCGAGGTAGTGCAGAACCTGTGGGCTTATCACAGTTTGCCCGAGGATGGAAAGATCGTGGAAGAGAGGACCGAGATATTCAGAAGGGATATAAACTATTTTATAATTTCAGCTTGGGAGTTTTTCAACGGAAAGGGAGAGGAAGGGCGGTACGCGCGAGAATCTGCTGGAACGCTGGATCAGTCTGGAATTGATTCCCTAGTTTCGGTGGTTGCTGGAAGAACCCCGAGTCTGCGGTTGAGTGGGGATGTTGGTGTTGGTGTTGGTGTTGGTGTTGGTGTTGTTGCTGTCTCCGAACTGGCTGCGGCGGCGGCGGCGGTGGAAGCGTCGAAGGAGGGTAGTAGGTGCCGTTTGTGCTGGGAGGTGGAGGTGGTGATTGTCGAGACATCATGGGATTCCGAGGGGGATTCAGGAGACGCTGGCTGTGCTTGTCAGATCGATCGTATAGTCGAGCAAAGGTACTTATACCAAAAACCCTCGTCGGCAAGTCCTAACGGCTGTAGCTAGAGGGAACGGGCCGACCGGGACGGGTACCTGGTAGAGTACTCTCCTCTGCAGCGTTGGCTAGTTGACGATGATGGTCAGACCCAAGCTGGCATCTGAAATCGTTGGGGTACGAGAGAAGTCGGTCTCAGGACGGGAGAAAGCGACGAAGGAGTAGTACCTGTACTTATGCACGCGAGAAACTGGGTCTTGTGCGGGAATTTGGTTTGCCTTGGTTTGTTCGTCGCGATCTCTTTGGTGATTGGTGATGTGGTGTTGGACTCGGGATTGGCTTCGCACAGGCCTGTCCTGGCAGTGGCTGGCTGCTTAGTGCAGTGAGCGTGGATCGTGATTGGAGCCACGAACATCCCAGAGTAGCGGCGGGCGGCCATCCTTCCCTCGCGCCTGCCCGCCTAGGATCGTGCTTCAATTGACCTCATCCTCCTCGCTGCCGACAACCGACTCTGCTGTTGTTCACGATAGATGACGCCGCTGTGTGTAGGAGGTTTTTATCGCGACAGTATAGTATGTTCTCGGTGTAACCAGTGGCGTCACATGTTTTGTTTTCCCATGTGGCTTCTGCTTGATCCAATTATTTCTTCCTCCTGCGTGGGATTAACCAGCTATGGCAGGTAATTAATATGCAATGCAGTCTCTCCATATTGGCAGTTTCCGTCGCATTGCTGGAACCCCAAAACCAGGAAAACCCGTCTACTTATGGAACGTGTCTATCACCAAAAAAAAAAGGTTTAAACGAGCAAACACGATGTCCACGGCGCAGACAAACTGCCGAGGGCCGAATCGGCCGGAGCAAAAAAGGTAGTGACAGGAGTGGGACTTGAACCCACGCTCAGTTTCCCGAACCAGGAATTTCCTATTAAGGTGACCTTAACCTGGCGCCATAACCAACTCGGCCATCCTGCCTTATGGTTGGATAAAGGTAACCGTGGTGAATATATCTGCTAAGTACATAAGAAAATCATAACACAGCACCTCACAGGTGTATTAAAGTCCACCTGTTGCTGGTGCGCATACATCTAGATCTCGGATATGTTTTCGGTGAGCATTAGTTGTACGTCTTCTCTTGGCCACCCACATCGAGGCTGTAATTGCCGCATGTCGCTCTTCGGGAGCGTACGGATTTGACAGTGTATTCAATAAGCAATTCTGACTACTTAAGTACTTGCTATTTATGATTAACATTGTAATCACTTTTTCAAGGCCTTCTCAGGATCCTCACTTTCTGTTCGAGCGCGCCAAACCAACTACTCCCAGCAAAGGTGGTTATCGAAGATTCAGCGGAACCGAATCATATCCTGTGATCTTTGTTGATATTGGACTTACTAAAAGAAGGATCGTTTGTGCTCCAGAGATCAGGAGTGAATTGGGTGAAAACAAACATGGACTCTTCATTAAACAGACCAGATCAAACCACTCAACCAAATATTATACAAGTCAAAACCACAAAAACCAACGCTATGCAACAAATTCAACAAGAGAATCTTCAGCTTCCGGAGCCCATTATCCATCATCACCATCATCAACCATCCATTTTATCCCCTACGCCTCCCCAGCCTTCCTTGCAGCCCCCCTCTCCTTCTCTCCCTTCCAGATAAATGCAACCATAACCGCACTGAACACAAACATTATCGTCAATGCGATCCCAAACCCCCACACTGCCTTCATCATCATGCAATCGCTCACACTCCCACTGCTGATCCAACTACGGTAGTCAGGCGTCTTAATCACAATATCCCTCGCTGCAAGCAGGGAGCGGCCAGTAACGGTGTACAGGTTCCCGTCGCTGCCCTTCACCCGCGCATCGCCCCCAGGAGTCAATGTTGCGGTGACAGTAGCTGCAGCATTGGAAACGGTTGTAGCGGCGTACTCAATGATGGTGGAGGTGGTAGTTGGTGTTGGAGCAGCATATGGCACAAACGCCTGTGCAGCTGCAACAGTCGTTGTTGCGGTTGCGACAGTGGTGGGGCTAGGACCCTGGTTTAGTCTATCGCCGATATTTTCGAGAAGTTCTTTTGTTGTGCTCTGAGCAACGGCTTTGCAGGAGAGGTAGCTTAGTGGCTTTCCGATCACGATGCTGCTGACCATGAGTGCCAGGAAGAATAGCATGTCAATCCCCGCGGTGGGTATCAGTGGGAGTTGGTGGTCGAAGTAGAGGAGGATTGTGGTCCCGCAGTAGAGGATCGCGAAGCAGATCACGCAGAGGATACCTATGAGCGGGGAGGGAGGCGCTTGTTGCGCTTCGACCATGCTGGAGATGAAGCGGGAGGCGAGGGATAGGGTGACCAGGAGACAGAGGGCTTGGAGACCTCGGGCGGCGATGAAGGCGAGGCCGATGACTCCGTGGGATGGACGAGGCATGTTGTTTGGATGTTTGGATGTTGCTGCTAGATAGAAATGTGTGGATGGAATTGACTTGATTTCGAGGTAAACACGAAGCTTGCGTGATGTAGGTTGACCGTCGAGGCTTGTGGTTCTGTCGTGAAGAAGAAACAAAGAAGGAAAACGTATCAAACGACAAAAAAGAGTCTGACAAAGGAAACAAGGAAATAAGGAAACAAGAAAGAAAAAGAAGAAGAAAGAGAAGAGAAAAAGAGATAGGGAAAGACTTGCTTGTATCTGTTTGTTTGTGGATGATGAGAAAAAAAGGTGCAAGAGGAGTTGTTAAATACATTCTCAATCCACATATCGATTTCGATCAACACCAGCAAATATCGATACGTGTATTTTTGGCTCATCTCAAATGTTTCACCAATCTTGGTGACGCTCCAGTATATCCAGTCGCCGAAGCGTGCCTGACGATCATGTCCGGATCAAAATACAAGCTATGGTTGCCGTAACTACCGACTAGAGACTGCCGTAGGAGAGCTCGAGCTGAACTTAGCACATATCTTTTCCCAGGAACGAGATGAAGCAGTCGCTAAAGTTTCACAGTGAACCCAGGTTGAAATATTCCCAGCGGGAAGAAATGAGTGGTGGATGGGTTCCCGGGAATGTTCCATATCGCCTAGCTTAATTGTTGCCGGGCGCTTGCGGAATTACCAAGATCCCAATTATGAGAGCTGATTGGCTCAATGCAACCTCAAGTTCTTCCATAAACAACGGAAACTCGGTTCGGGGAGATCAGGGGGTGCAAGGCGTCGTTTCGTAAATTTCGCCGAGTGTACTTGTCGGCGGTAGGGCAGATGCATTGGATTGAGAAGTCTCGTTCCCCAACGCGAACCGTTGCTATTCTCGTCAGATACCGTGGAAGTGTCAATTGACGCCGGCAGCCAATCTTAGTCCTGAACGATGCGAACCGCATTTGAAAGGTTGAAATTAGGGATTTGGATTGGCTGGCCTTGAATTCGTAATCGATGCTTGTAGGGAAAGATCGGAATGCTTGAATTATTAAAGACGGCGAGGAAAGATTCGGAACTGGCGGCAACCTTGGGTGCAATTTTCCACGACTCGCTAAGCGCTTATTATGAGGTTCATAACAATGCACAGTGCACTTGGAAGTGCGCATGTGGTAATGATACAGGAGCCACTACTGAGGTATCTCCCATGGTTCTCGCGGAGAATGTAAGGTGCAGCGTACATGCATGGACACGTTATCACGTGCACTTCATTAGGGTCATGGTAACGCGTAACGGCAGACCCGCTTCAACACAAGTTCGGAACCTTCAAGTTCGAATCGGCAGGTCAACACGCTTAGAAAATCGCCTCTGAGGCTGTATTCCGGAAAAGAGCGACCCTTCTGCGGGATTATCCAGATCAAGTCCAAAGCCGAACTAGAATCGGTGGTTTGGGTGTATCTGACTTCCAAACTGTCCTCTGCATGTGCGAGAGTAAGTTGTGCCCAATTCTGCCGCAAGTTTCGGATCGTGTGTAAAAATAACTCACTCAGATACTAAGTTCTATTTGAATCTGACATTTCGACGGAAGAGGCGGCCCTCATTCAGTTACGGCCACACAAAGCGCCTGCTTCTGACACTTCTCGGGCCTTCGATTATCCTACTGTGACTATCCCTGATATAAGGAATCATGTCCCGGTTGTAAGTCGCCGAAGTCAATCTTTTCTTGGTAGCAAAGATACTATTGCTTAAGAAGGTTATTGGCAGTTAGAGGTTACGATCGAGAACAAGCGGTTATAATCCTACAGACCTCGTCGATGGATTCCCAGCGCATGGTAGTTTCAGAGAAAGTTGATGCAGGACTTTCCTGCCATTTCAAAGAGCTTTCAAACCGCATACGCGTCCTGATCGAGCCCATCCATATCACAATCCAGACTCACTTTCTAATTCTATCGCAGATAAGCTTCACTGTTCATATCTATAGTAACTTTGCTACCAGAACTACGGAGTCGGCGTCCGTGTCGTTGATTTTTCACCATTGGAATTGCCTGAAAAATCGGAATTCGGAAATCCGAAGAAAATTTGGTGGGATGAACGTTAACGAAGAAAACCTACGGGCAAATATATAAAGACCTTAGAGCTAACCTTATTTGTTTGTTTCTCTCACCATATGATGGATGGATCATCCGATTCCGGATATTTCGAAGCGCTTTCGTTCGAATTCGATGGGTCGATATCGACAAATCCTTGCGAGAAGTGAGCACTATGTTGGAACTGGGTAGCGGGCAGTGAGTGAAGTCCAGAAGCAATACTGTATTATGATCATCTAACAGGCTCTTGGCCTTTTGTAAAGCGGATTGAAAATTATTGATCCGAGCGAGGGGATGGAGCATCTAAAAATCGGCAGAAACAGCGCCCGAAAATTCCAACGTAAAGCAGCTAGTAAAACAGTTCAAAGCCATACTAACTCCCGCCTTCATCCTCTCTTTCATCATATCAATCTCACCCCTCTTCTCTGGTCCTGGAATATTCTCCGGAATCCGAATGGCATGTACCGCCTCCCTGACCGCCTCAAGACTGCGTCGTCGAGGAACAAAGCGAACTCCACCGCGGTTCTGATACATCAAATCATCCAACTCCATGAAGTGGAGTCTTCGTACCTGCATAATAGCCGGTGCAAGACGCTTAAGAGCTTTAATCTCTTTCTTAATTTGATCAGTGGCATCTTTTCTCTGCCGGCTGAATGCTGTATGTATCTGCCCAAGAAGCGAACCCTCATACCTGAATTCAGGAATGGCGCCTTGTATCCTTTCTAACACTCACGATTAGCGCTGCACCCACCAGAAAGAATTACCATACCCAGATAATACAGAATATTCTTCAATGACTTCTGTATAGCCTCCTTCAAACTATCTATAGCTGTCTCGCGGTGAAACAAGAAGATAAGGTCCAGATCTGCTTGGTCGCCGAAGAAAGAGGTACCCCAAAGTTGCAATTGTGTCACCAAGGTGCGACCTTTGCGGCGGACTCGGAGGTATGGTTCGCTATCTGTTATAACTTCGATACAGCGCTTGTACAGGTCTCGTATAGGCGTATACGAGGACGGAGAAGGCTCGACAGCAGCAAGGGGAATTTCGTCGGTCGTAGTAGTGATATTTTCGGTTGAGGGGGAATTGGCATCAGCGGGCGAGATGCGATGAGCCATCATCATTGTAAGCGGGCTCATGGGGGGATCGGCGGCAGCAGCGGACGAGATGTGCTCGGTCATCTTGATAGCATGTGTCTGAATAAGTGTCTGAAGCGATGAGAGGTCGTAACATTTGGTGTGTTGGGTGTTAGGAACACGTATACGTAGTGGCCCAGCGCAATCGTGATATAGGCATGCCGTAGATCAAGCTTCGAATATTTTAAACTTGACCGCGTGGCAGAGTTTATACGATATGACATCACGCACTAGAGGCACGGCTTCGGGGATGTACGAGTAGGTACCTAAAGCAAAATTGAAGTTGCCCATGCACACGGTTTCGAATCGAATATATCACTCCGTGTCACCGCATGAGAAATTCTTAGAGACTTATTGCAATTCCACAAACGTTCGATTATTGTCCGCTTTGACGATAATGCAATATTCTCACTTGTAGATCTGCGTTTTGTTGTGTGGATTTTATAGTTCTGATGAATTCAACGCGATAGAGTTATCTTTCCTGTGACGGGTGTCCGTGGACGTCCGGCCTCTACCCTGTAATCACATACACAGGTAGAGGCTATTTCTATACTCTACCCCTGTGACGGGTTATATGTATGAATAAGCATTAATTTACAATCGCCCCAATAATTATATAAGCTTAAGAGGTTTCAAGATTTCGGTTATAGACCAGAATGTTAAATTGCATGTGAAGTGTAGTAAAGATGGACACAGTTGCAGGAAAAAGGAGAACTAAGTTACGGTGCAATTCTGAATATCGAGTGATCGTAATGATTAATGTGAAAGTCACTTCTCAACATTCTACTCTAATCCTCACCTTCCCTGCCCACTGAATCCTCTAGCGGAGATAGTCTTACTTTGTGTATTGTGTATTGTGCGCCGAAGCAATTCTCAAATCCCAGAACTTTTATTTAACTTAAGCTGTCCAAAAGGTCCGTCTGAGTGACAACATATGATTCAAAGTTCCCTCGTTCTCTCTTCACTCCCCTTCAACCACTCCTCTACCATCCCTCGATCTCTGCAAACAAGTCGAAGTTTAAAGTCCTTCGGATCTGTTGTCAAACTCGTCATCATCCTATTACATTCTAACGCATCGATCACGGGCTTGTCCTCCTCCTTTTCGGCCGGTAACACGCGAAACGCAACAATCAATCTCAAAAATAGTGTGTATAATTGCCTATTGGCGAGATAATGCCCTGTGGGAGTAAAAGAAGGATGGTTAGCACAATCTTGAATTGAGGAATAGAATGAATATGATTCCGAGGAAATGAAAGAGTCGCTATTAGAAGAGAAATCGAAGACGAACCAATGCATAATCTGCTGCCTGCGCCGTACGCAAAGTGTGTCGTTACATGTCCTTCTAGATATCGCTCGGGAGAGAACTTGTGTGGCTCAGCAAAGTGACTAGGATCGTAGGCCGCCGCATATGCATTCTGCCTGATTTTAGCATTGTTATAAACGCATGAGGGAGCTGGATAAACTACCATGAGAAATGTTGTCCCGGCGGGGATTTTCGCCCCGTTGTGGACCATTTCTTTAATGTTGACTCGTGGCAGGCAGATCGGTAGTACTGTCCAGAAGCGCAGTGTTTCCTTGACAAACGCAGTAATGTATGAAACTTTCTCTTCCTTCAGGCACGCTTCCCATGCGTTGTTGTTTGGATAGACAGCCATGATTGCGTCGTAGGCTCTCTGCTGAATCTCTTGCCCATGAGGAGTTGAGAGATACCCCAGTCCCATGGTGAAGTTCCCCGGGACAGTATCGAGACCAGCAGAAACCATACTGAGACATATTGATTTTATTTCCACTGCGCTCGTTAGCCCGCGGCCTATCTCTCAAGTGAGGGGAAGGAGCTACCATCATTTAACACCGCCTCCGGATCCTTGAGCACATTCCCCGTGATACATGGCTTATCAGTACCCTCCGCAATTCTCCTCTTCAACTCCCCCAGGAGCATATCCATGTACCTGTCCCTCCGTTTCCTCGTCTCTGCCGCCTCATTGTTCTTCTTGCCAAACCACCGCAATATAGGTAGATAGTCCTGCCAATTGTTGCTCGTGCTCCGGAGATTACTAATCTGGCGTTCAACATCAACAATCTCCTTCAGTTGCTCAGCATCCTTGATTCTGAAGCCGTAGTTTAGCGTAAGGCTCGTGTTCAAAGCGAACCGCTGGAAGTACGAAGACGGATTAATCTCCTTTTTACCGTAATTCGAGTCTTCAAGTAGCTCCCGGATCGAAATTGAAGACTCGAGGTCGATAATCGGCATGTATGATGCAATCGCAGGTCGGTTCAGACTTGTAGCAGCGGCCTTGCGACGGCGTTTCAGCGATTCGCTCCATGGCGAAGTACCAATCGTGAAGCCTTGAGATGCTGAGACGACCGAGTGGAAGGTGTAGAGTTGAGGCCGCGAGATCAGGGCTTTCTGCTGCGTTACCCAGAGATCGGCGACGGACGCATAGTCATTCGCGAACACAACTCGCCGGTTTCCAAGGCGCACCTGGAACACGGGACCGTAGGTCTTGCTCCATTCCAATGCTTTGCGCGCGTGGCAGGAGCCGATAGAGAGCAGGCTGCCGAGGAAGGGGAGTCCTGGGACTTCGGGAATGCCTTTGATTTTGGGGGTGATTGTGCGGTTTGCATAGTGGAAGAGAAGGTAGATGGCGGTTGACAGAGCGATTAGAAGTAGCTGGGCGGACATACTGGTGAATTGTGTGAGCGACTGTGGCGGCGGTGGTGGGAGGAATGGTAGTTGTGGTCGATGGTCAGTGATTATGAGCGCCCGAGCATGTGCAGCCACATGCAATAATGGCAGGGGAGTTGAGCGATATCATACGTATGCAGTCAAATCCGGGGATTCGATCCTGTGGTGGTTCATACCAGTCTTACAGCCTTACTCTTACTGCATATGCACGCACGAATTTGCTCCGCAGCTAACTTTGCCGTCCGCAGCTAACTTTGCCGTCCGCAATTTATTCTCGGCATTGTAAACCGTATCCGGATAATGGGCAGTAGCAGAATTTCGCCATTTGTCGTGCGAAGAATGACAGGAGCAGATAAGGACTTGTCATCCCACCCGCTATCTTAAGTTCACCTCGGGGCCGGCAGCAGCGCACTCTGCACAAAATATCTCGATTCTCGACCACGAAAGACCTACGGCGGCTGCATCTTAAAACTATTTCCCTGCACCGAATACCACTATCCTAGTCTTCATTATATATTACGATATAGCTATCGGATATTTCTCCATCCATAGTGAAATGCGGGGTGCATGAGGCTCGTCCGTGGTGTGCACCCTGGCCCCTCCGTATCATAAAATAGCACTCGATTGCAATGTTCACGAAATTCCACCGCCACCAATCAACATCTCGTCCTCCGTCACCTACCTCATCTCAGTGATCATAGTCAACCTCTTGAAGTAGGGCTTTTCAACAATTAACAAGCTCACTACGCTTGAAACACAAATTCGGTGTTGCGAGTGACAATTGGAGCAATAAGTACCTAGGGTGAGCTCGATTCGCCTTGAATAACCGGTAGTTGCAGCTTCGAGGAGCTGTTGTAGGCTCCTCTAGCTACCGCCGCATGCAAACATAAATATGGAAGAAATAAAGAGAGAGGGCCCCAAAGCGATGCTGTTGATTAATCGTTTGCCCTCTTTGTGAGCAGCCCCGCCTACACCTATGGCCCTGTCTATTTCGCGCTGACATTAACATTGTGCGCCTGCAGGATATGAACTTCATCAATATAATATTTTCCGACAGGGACAGAGGCTGCAGGGTCAGCGTTGCATATTTCAGTCTCGACTGCGGGGCATGCATGACCTTTCCTACTTTTCCCACCTGTTCCAACCTCCAACAGAACCTTCTGCATGGATTCAAAGCCGCCGTCTTCCTCGCCGCTCTCGAGCTCTCGCTTCTTCTATGACATCGATGCATGTTCAAGGATAACAAACGCTTCATCTGGTCGAACGTTCATAACTCCCTTGTATATGGTAGGCTGTGATCCTGCATCAATTCCAGCTACAGAAATCCGTTCACGACAAGAGTACGGGGGGTATGTGGCTCCTAAACCCGATCTAGACAAACCCTCGCTTGGCTCGGTCGCCATCTAATCAAAAAACGCCTTCGAGGTCTCGTTATTGACTGGACGCAATGCGTCCTCGCCTGTACTTTCGCCACGAACTCGGCTACGACGGTGACAAACTTTCCATCTTCGATCTCTGCACGATCTTTGTATAGTACATACTACTGCAATAGGGTGGAGAACTAGAGTAGTCCGGCCGTTTAACAGGGGTGCACCTGTGAAACTTCCCTCGCAACACCCGTAAAACGGGCTCGTCACGCGCAAGACTAGTGGGTTGTGGGTGCGCTACAGCAGCCAAATAATTAGTTGACATCAGTGCGAAAGTGCGATTATTGGGGAACTTATTGTTGGTAGATATCCCGACGCGACATGTATATGAATGCGAATCTTATTGCTCACTTCCCATTGCGGCCTCTGAATAGCGTGTCTATGGGGCTAAGAATCTCCCGAAAGATCTACCGGAATTATTTCACTTGATCTACAAGATGAATAATGACTGCGTATATATCCCACCGAGAGACAATGTAACCACATCCGCAGATACTGAGATAAACGACTCGGCTGTCACCAGATTCATCGTGTTTCAAGGGAATATGCCATCTGACGCCTCGATAACCGACGAAGAAGGCACTGTTTTGCATGATAGTGATCTGGTGTTCCGAAAATACTGATACCGAGTGGCCGCCGATCCTCTATTGGCCCTTGCGTATATAAACCAGCCAAGACCATCTTATTGTGGATCCTGACCCACTGCTTCTATACCTGAATTTACTGGCTGCACATGAGCAATGATATATTGGAAGGAATCTGGAAAAGAAGGGGCATGTGGTCGAATCTAATGCGAGAGAGAGGAATCCTCTTCAAAAAATGTGGTTTCCTCCCCACTGGCGATCTTCGTCAGTGCATTTCATTCATTTAGTAATCCGCTTCGCACAGAATGTTGTCAACTGCAGCGGTTGTTTCTCTATTCTCGCCTGTGGCGCGTATGCCTACACCAGCCTGAGTGGGAGCTTCGATGTCTTGACTTACAATATCGCTGGACTGCCTGGTACCTATCTCTTACTCCTCCCTTTTCGAATTCAATTGATGGATTAGAACCGCTATCGGGATCGAATCCTGACGTCAACACCCCCATTATCTCCGGACGTCTCGGAAATTTCTCCATTGTACACGTCCAAGAAGGCATATTATCTCTCCCTCCTGCCTCTCGCTGCTCGCTGACCGTATTAGACTTCGCCTATCATAACCTACTCTTCGCATCCGACCACCACCCCTACCGCACCCAGACATCCGGTAATGTCCCCGTCGGTAGCGGTCTAAATACGCTCTCTATCTACCCATTCACCGATCTGCAACGCATCACCTGGAAAGCCTGCTGGTTCGGTTCTGGGGACTGTCTCACCCGCAAGGGCTTCACCGCAATGCGTATGGCCCTGGCCCCCGGGGTGGTGGTGGATTTCTACAATTTGCACGCCGAAGCTGGTGACAAAGATCTCGACTTTGCAGCACGCCAGATCGGCTTTCAACAATTCTCCAACTTCATCAGCGGATACTCAGTCGGCAGCGCTGTCATCGTCGCGGGAGACAAGAATACACGTTACTCCTCATCTAAGGATCCTGCTCGCCTTCTTGCAGAAAGAAATGGCATGTCTGATGTCTGGCTTGTGCTTGAGAAAGGAGGCGTTCCATCTCCCGCCGGCTCGCCCAGCATAGAATGTCCATTCCCTATCCCACCCGGTAAGGAGGACAATAAGTGTGAACACATCGACAAGATACACTTCCGCTCTTCGCCGCTGCTGAAACTCACACCGACAAAGTTCGTGAATCACAACTCCGCGTTCTTGAAAGCGGATGGTTGCCCGCTAAGTAACCACTTCCCCATCCAGGCGCTGTTTGACTACGAAGTTTCCCCGTCGTTGCGCGCAGGACCGGAGATTATCGGTGGAACGCAGGCGGACTATTGGAACGACCTGTCGGCGTATAAGGGGGAATTCTCTGACTCTTCCGCAAATATCATCACTTCTCTTACGCTCCGTGGCGGGAGTAGGGTGGATCAGATCTCGTATACTCTCAGTGACGGCTGGAAGATGAAGCGTGGCGGCGGCGATGGTGGGAATGATTAGAAACTTTCGCTTGCACAAGGAGAGAATATCGTGAAGGTAGAAGTATGCACCGGCACGCGCTCGACGGGTAGTATGGGTGTGTTTTATATGTATGTGGAGACGGATGCTGGACATACGGCGAAGGTGGGGAGAGCAACCGGTGAATGTAAGATTTGGACACCACCGAGCGATGGCAGGAAGTGGACTCTTGCTGGGTTTCAGGGATGGAGTGGGACTGAGGTGAATGCGTTGGGAGTGGTTTGGGGTAAGCGTTGACTTGCTTGAGTTTGGTTTCTCTAGCCTTTGAAGCTTCAACGTACGGGAGGGTGTGTACTATTAGTAAAAGTCGTGATAGGTGGAGGGGGGTCTCGTTTGTTACAATACCTAAATTAAAACTTGCCAATTAATATAATGTTTATTCATACAGGCCTCCATGGCAGCAACGAATAGCTGATCCTGCTGGATTCGTCGGCGTCCTCTCACTTCCATTCTTTATTGCCGCTTGTGTCCTTTCGGCAGTAATGACTGGTCATTGTGTTTGCATGGTAGACGGGTCCTTCTTTTGTCAGGAGATTTGGATTCTATAGATGTTTAGCTGTTAGAGGATAGGTTGATGATTCACGAACTTTGGATTTTGGGGTTTAGTGAGTTATATTTTCGATAGTTATGTTGTACTACGGGTTGAGAGCGACCTCCAGATTTTGAGACTACGACTGTGACATTATGCAAGTACATATGAAAGCAATAAAATATACGAGAGGCTGCCCGATCGCGAGCTACGAGTGAATAAATATCGCGCAATAGAATAGGTCGTCAACTGAATAATAGTTGAGGTACATCTTGATTGATTACAACACATTTTGACGGAATGTGCACGCGCACGCGCACTTGGTGTGTGTCCCGCCATCGAAAATTTAAATACTTATCGCCGACTAACAGACTAATGTTGGGTGCTTATCAATGTCAGAATTTAGGCTCTGGAGATCTCGGCAGGAATAAGAGGAAAAAATTTGAAATATCTCGAGATGGCGGCTGGGGATTGCCATGGGGAGGTAGCGATACTTGAGTAGAGAGGAGAAAGCCGGCCAAGGAGGGCTTCGAGTCAGAAAGAGCCCTAACCACTGATTTGAACGTCATGTCATTGTCTAGTTGTATCGTTGTATTACCTGGACGTTTAGCAGTACGACCCACTGGAAAAACATCCATGGCCAGCAATACCCCTCCGAGAGGGAAACTTCGACGCTTAGGGAAAGTACCGAATCCCTTTCTATTGTCGTGGAAATGATTTTAGGATTCCTTATAATTACTTGCCGTGATAATCTATATCTTGCGCTTTTCGTTGTCCCGCGGGCGGATAGTGGAGTGGATGGTTTGTTTGTTTGTTTGTAATCATATTGCATTCGGCCGCTTGCGGTGGAGTGGATGGTAAGGTTGAGAGCGCTCCTTAGTAGAGAACTACATATGTGCTGTTCAGGACCACTTGTGTGGCCGGAATCATAAAAATTACATGCTATATCGGTGCGTAGGTAGAATGGCGACTTCCTTGCTGAAGTCTCAGGTCCTTCGAATTCGTAGGGAGAGACCTGGGGTTCCGGCATATCGGGATATCTTGTACCACATCGGTATCGTTACCTTCCTTTATGTGGGATAGAATTGTTTTCCGAACCTTTCTCTACTCTTTACTGTATCTCGTTTGTGTGAGAAAAACCTCAAAAATTTAGAGCGGAATATTCGTCGAACGTCTAAGTATCCGGCCACTTTAAGACCTAACCCTGGAGAAATGTCAGTTAGCAAGTAGGTATCCATGCATTAGATGATTCGAGCACATCTGTTGACTTTTCTAAACTCGTAATACGTTACACAGTTGCGTACACTCATGAATACCATACCCCCGCCTGGAGTCAATGAGGCCCATTGCCTTGCAAAAGTACACTATACTCATCACCAAATTCAGCCATGAACGGATCCGCAGGTCTTCCCGACCTCCTCTTTCGTACATTTCACGAATACTCCGCCGGTATCTACAGTGATCGCACTGGATTCACCTCGGGTCGTCCAAGCCAGAATGGTCGGTTGCGCGACTACGACGCGTTTGAGGCACATATGGAGAGACACCAAGTTCCCACACCGTATATCTGCACCACTTGTGATCCATGGTGGGCTATCAACATAGCACTTGAAGCCCGGGATGAAAACAAACTTAATATTCGCATCGTGATCATTGACGTGGCTAAGGCACGAGCGAATGGTGTGATTGCGAATCCGGTGCGCCGTATCGCCGCAGATGTTGGAGCACCTCAGTACAACTCCGCAAGATTCGGCAAGGAGTACCTGTTTTTCCATCGGATACCGCATGAAGCCATCATAAGGATCTCGCCGATAACGTCCGGACCACCAACTTGGCTCTTTGCGGCATGCCCACCGTTGGAGGATATGGGGAATCTCGAATACCTTCGTCAAGCAATGCTCGAGGAGTTCAGTCATAATAAATACGGGATTAACCACCGTAGATTAGGAGCCGCATGCGCAGCATTCGCGGATTTCATTATTTGGAGCTCCCGAGGGGGGTGGAGTTCCCAAATGATTAATACCAAACTTTCCAAATTACTCTTCCACTTCATAGTCCCGGATGAGGAGTTAAGCGCGGTGAATAAAAGCTACATGGACAGCGCAATCGCAAACTATTGGTAAGCAGAGCCTTACAACACTGAGACCATGGCTAAGATGGCTGACTGGGTTTAGGCAGGAACATGGCTGGGGTCAAGCGAATGTCGTAAGGAGAGACCGTACGAGGAATTATAGGTAATTTGGGCTGCGAAATAGTTGATTTCACTGATAAGAACTGATATGTGCTTAGGAGGGAACCCTTTGCACGAAGGTGAATGAAGTTGGAGGGATTGTTGCATGAATTGGCGGATGTTTATCTTGATTCCTTGTTGCCGCGATTAATCGTGCTGCTTGAGAAAATGAGAATATACTCGGGTTCAAGATAACTCTTGGTTCAGTTACTTCGCTGAGGCGCCGCGAGTTTAGCATAGTGCTTTGGTAAGGAAAACACTAGTAGGTAGGTAGTTATATTACATCCACCAACTAGCTGCGGAGATGGAGAGCGGGAAGCATTAACAACGGATTGAACGCTCACACAATGCCATGAATTGTACCTGTTGCATATATGCATCTGGATACGGATATACCCTGACCTACCTTGTGTGTGACTGCCGTCTAGATGGTCATAGCTTCTCACACGGATATGTACGTAGACGGTAGCTCTCGCTCCTTACAATCAATCAAGCATCTATGGTGCGAGGTGCCATATCTCCGTACCAAGAGTAACAGTACTGTTGAATTCTATAGTAGAGACGAAGTCTATTGATCTATCTAAAGGTAGAACCCATGCCTTATATACAAAAGAGAGAACCGGAGATCCAGTCGGAGGTCATGGAGTGGCGATCGGAGTGGCGATTGGAGTGGAGAGTGGCGGAGTGGCAGTGGCAAAAGTGAAATTTCGTGTAGGAGTGTACCGGCTACTCCGAGAGACTTCTCTAGACCTGGCTCTGGGCCTCACAATAACAAGTACTGTTACTTATTTACCAGGATCGTGTATGAGATCTTGTATGAGATCTTGTATGAGGATACGAGACGTGTATGGTGTATAAGCATGTGAGTTTTAGACTGTATGTTAGGCTGTATATAGACCATAGATCTCGACGTAGATACCATTACAATCAAGTATCTATTTGTATATAGAAAGTAACAAGTACCGGATGACAAACCCCGAGTGAGAGATTGTGAAGGTCCTTAATCTTATGAACGGTTCCAGTTTCTAAGCTTCATTGGCTTGGAGCTAACGCTTCTTATCCTCGAATCAGACAAACGCAAGTCCGCTTAGATTTTTTGGTTTCAGACCTAACGGAAAGCTAGATTAGTCTCTTGTAGCGTCTTGCTCGGGTCCCGATTAGAGTATTTATAATTACGTACAACTGGTGCCGGAATTAAAGTTCATTTGGAATGCATCCATGGAAATGGGTTACCGATTTGTCTTCGACCGGTTTGCAGATATCTACGGCTTCCCCGTTTTAATTCTGAATCGAAAGAGCCCTTCAATTTGTATCGCTTCATAACCCCGGATCTTGGCGTGGTGTTTCTAGAGAAGTCGACGGCCGACTGACAATAATTGCGTGTATGTCTTGAACTCGGGAATGTCCCAATTCAAAATAGTTTGTCCTCAGCTCGTATTCGTCCGAGACACACCTTCATCCGTGCGGTCTGTTCCAAAATCATACGGTATATTGGCAAAGACCGCATGGCCAGAGGTTATCGCTTGATTGCGTTGGACATTGTGGTACTGGAGAGATAATTGCACTTCCAAAAACTGGACGCCACCTCCGTTAAGACATGGAGCCCGTGGCATTGCATAGTGCACTTAACGCGCACGAGTCCAATGTGTAATATGACAGTGAGAGTGGCAAATCATATGCTTCCTACATATATCTAAGTTAACTATGTATTTACTAATAAAGTTCACGCTAGCTAGGGCCTGCCGTGATCATGCTATAGAGTAGATCAAACGGTAATCTAGGATTAAACGGGAAACGGAGAGGTGCAAGGTACCATATGGTATGGTGAGGTTCGGGGAAGATCGATGCTGGTATAAAAAGCTCCTGAAGTGGATATATACTTGGTTCAAAGCAGGTAAGTATACCGGCTCGGAACCTCGCTCTGCTTATGCCACGCACGAGTCGAGCAGTGGTATCTGTCATCTTGTCTGCAGCTGTGGTGACGAATGTCCAAGCCATATAGGCGGTTGGCGTTCTTCATGAGTTGTAGAATGGAATACCAATGACTACCATGACGTTCGACGGAAGAGTCCCGCCGATAGTGCTTGGGATTACAACGTCTATACCCGATTTTGGAGCATTCCCAGTCCTTAGTCAATTGACAACATTTTCTAATTGTCCAAATTTAGGCGTAAAGTGCACGTCGCCTGCCGGTTTAAAAATCAGCGAACAAGTAGCATTTCTTCATATATCACACCAATATCTAAACAATCACACACTCACCCACACTCTCCGCTATATCATTCACTCGTTTCAGAATGCACTTCACTCTATGCATTCTCTTTTTTGCGGCCCTAGCTGGCTTCGCCGTGTATGGGCTGATTCCAAACACTTATCGTTCTTGGCTAATTGCGCCTTAGACTTCGATGTTGACGATCTCAATATAAGTCCTGCACAGGAGTCCGCACTGGGCGTTATCGAAGACCGAATAGATGCCTATGATGATAACCGTGGTTTCGACGCTCTCGATGATGCTATGGAAACCACCTCAAGACAATTCGCAGCTACACAAACCGCACATCCGACCGGCAACGGGAATCCTCGCGACTACACGCTGTTTGAAATTGCACGCGTTGAAGCAGGATTGAGCTACGCGGCTAGTCAAACCATTGTGACAGGTGCAGCAAGGCAGAGCCTCCTGAGCGATATGGAGGACTATGTCAGTGGTGTGAAGTCGGCTGTAGGGATTACAACATCAACAAGGGCGAGTGCCACGGGCTCGGGGTCTAGTAGTATCGCTACGGGAGAGAGCGTGACTCCGGCCACTGCAACAGGTGGTGGGGCCGCCACCGGGGATGGGAATTCTGGTTCTGCTGGCGCTCCTAATTCTGCTGGTAACAGTAATGGGGTTAGTGGGATGTTTTCGGGAGTCGTTGGTATTTTGGTGATGGTTGCCGTACTTTAGGGGTTGGTATCACGGTTTGTAATATGAATTGTAATGCTTTTATTTGTTTTACATACTCTACTTTCCATTTTTTCTGTTCAATGAAGAAAGTTCGAAAAACCATCTGATGCGCTGCATGCTCAGTGTTGGTTAGACTGCCGGATCTGCGGGTACACAGTTGTAACGTTTCTGCAGGGCAAAGTTGCGGGTAATCATCACTCCCACAGAGTGTTCCAGTGTGGCATTTGATTTTAGTACTCACCCAATTAGTTGTGAAATGGACTGTACTTTAGGCCTACCCGCAATTGAAAATCCTCATTTATATTTGCCCAGAGTTACATAGGTAAGCCGGTCTCTGTCGTTCTGGGATACACCCAGTAGCGGCGGGGTATCGGGTATATTATGCATGACAGGCGCGTATTAAATTGGGATCAGATCAGATAACTTAATCCCACACCACCACGTTAGCCTGTCCTCCCGTCAGGAACTATCCCTCGTTCTCGCTATGTCGGACTACATCCAAAACACACAGTTACCGTCATCTGCGTCTCCGGGAATCCTCCGTCTTCCCCTGGAGCTCCTTCACGATATATTTGCGCTTTTGTCTCCCGAGGACTTCCTCTCTTGTCGTCGCAGCTGCTCTCATTTCCTTCACTCCAGTGAATCCGCCAATCTCTTTTCTGCGATCTTGCATACACCTCGCACCGGGAAATCGCTGTCGAATCTCAAACGTCAACTGTTCCATGACGCTGCTCAGGGCTTACCGCCGTTTGAGCGCGTTCGGCGTGGACTCGGCCCCTGCTGCCGCTCCACCGTCTCACTACAGCTCGCGGAAACAGAGGCACCGAAGCTGCATATGTCTGATGACGCAACAATCTTTGCAGTGTCGTTCAAGAGAGTGGTATACTTGTACCGCTCCCTAGACTGCGAGCCATCTGGCAATCCATACACGTCCAAAGGCTACCTAGCGACTCAGCCTACGCTGTTGTCGGCCTACGATGTCAACAGTCCTGTCGTAGCGTTCTATACGACGCGCGGTCGGCCATTGTGGGGACACTACGAGCGGCCCTACTGTCTGTTGGCTCACAAGAATGGTTGTTTCACGCTTCTGGGCACGAACTTGGGGACCAATACCGGAACGCGGCCACTGCTGCTGCGGAATCCGTGTAAGACGCAGTGGAGCCGCCACCTCAACTGGTGGCGACTCCGGTGTACCGCCGCGGCAATGCACTCGGAGATGCAAACACTAGCATTCCTATGCGATATCGGAGTCGCCGTCTACTGCCCACCAACCCTCTGCTCCTCCGAATTCGCCGCACCACGGCCAACGTACTGGGTCTCTCTTCCTGTGAAATGCTCCCGGCCAGAAGTGTTCCTCATAGCTCCTGGACTTACATCCCCAACCTTCTATGTTACTGGTCGCGTGCTCCTGATTCCTGGCCGCAAAATTTGTGGCGATACGAGCGTTCGCATTATCCATCCGGAACTGGGCAACTCCTTGCTTCGTCGATGCCCTGGAGCGCCCCCAACCCGTTGGGCTTACGGGTTCCTGGGGATGAATTCGGCCTCAACTGTATTTCCGCATACATCCCACACGGGCGACGAGTTCCTGTTCACGGCGCTTGAAGGCGGAGTAGAGGACGCCACCGTCGGAAGGGTTTTCCCGCGCTGGACAGGGAGAATCCACCATCCGCCCCACCAAGGTGCGGCGAATGTAACGGAACACTGTGCAGTACTGCTCGAAAGTCGGAACTATCTTTTGGCGGTGCGGTACGCCGACGGGGAGATATGGCTGTTTGAGTACGATGTACCATCGGCTGCAGGAGTGCAAGAGATGGCGGGAACTTTCTTGGGACGCGAGCAGGCCGCGACGAAAATGGGGTTTGCGGTGAGACTCGTGACTGGTCGGCTGGGATCCGCAGGCATGAGGCCGCTCGTTGCGCTGGTGGTTGTTACAGAAGATTTTACGGTCGTAACGTGGCAGCTGAGTGCTATTCCAACGTGGAAGAGCGCTGTAGTGAGTGTTTCGGACGTTAAGTTGGTTAGGAGCGTTAAAGTGGTTAAGGACGTTTCCGTGAGGGAGAAGATCAAGGCACTGATACTCAGGCGGTAGTTGATGTCGATGGGATGCGAGAATGTGGAGCCACCTGATTGTTGGCATTGTGGAAAGATCCAATTATTTTGTCTGAATCTGCTTAGAAATTTTATGATGGTTACTCTGTAAAGTTTGCTAGTCATCGCGCCAAGCAGTGAAATAAGTTCGTAGACGAAGAAAGCTCTGTATATATTATGCGGATGCGGGATATGTTGGAGCACGTGACGAAGTGTGGTTCTAACCAAAGTTCGGGGAAATGATGGTGATGGCCTGTGACTGTAACTCCCTATGTAGATTAGGGGTTCATCCGACTTGTCATCCGTGTTTGGTTTGTGCATGTGGGTTAACATGCAGTTATTGAGTGAATGCTGTGTTACATATTTCGGAGCGGTACTTGTAGCGAGTCGATAATAGTTCACGTTGCTGCGGTTACTAGTACTGATTCACTTTGGCAGTAATGAGTTTTTAATGTCCTATGTTTTCTGAGGCCGGTAACGCCGGTGTTCTTAGCAAGCAGCGGGGAACTGTTGTAGGCTGATTTGAACTACTAAACGGACAGCAACCTGTATACAGCTGTTTAAATAACAAGCGTTTCCGATTCTTAGATATTATTCTGGCTTTCGTCCGTAGGCAACATGACTGAATACGGTTAGAAAATGCAGAACTCAAAGACGAAGGGGACACTTGCAAGAGGTTATAAGTATGGTGATTTTTGTTTTTGACCCCTTTCAATGCATTCACAAAGACCTCCGAGGCCTCCTCCTTCGGCATCCCTAAGATTCGCGTTAAGGATGCCATTCTATAGGCTTCAAAGCCTGTTGATACGTTAGCCCAGTGCATCTCATGACAGTCCCGAGAGGTGTTATACCTGTCTCGCTCATCAGCATGGCCATGGCTCCTATCCTTTTCATCCGCTCATTTTCCGGCCGAGGTCCAAGGGGTTGCTTGATATCGGTAACCTGCACATCAACGAACCCCGCTTTTTCTAAGAGAGCCTTCAATGTTGTACCGATCCAATTGATGCTCGTACGGGCACGTACAGAGAAGTATGGAAACGTATGGAGAAGGTGACACGTGTACTGAATAGATTACCGTGATGTGTACGGGACAGGCGCGAGGCTAGTCAGCGTGGAAGTTGGCCCGAGCTTCTGGCGAACCTTGAGTTTAATATGCCATCGCCGCAGCCTTCTCTGCGAAAGCGAATCCGTACGAATGGATGGTCACTGCGAAAGCCGGATGAAAGCCAGAAAGATCCCAGCGCTTTCAAAGTAGGCCCCTGTCTGCCGACACCCAGATTTGCTTTCACGCCGGTGAAAGCGCGAAAGCTCTTCGTACAAATCTGTGATGTGGTGTTGCTTTGTAACGGAAATGTGAAAGAAAAAAAACTTGAAAATAAGTGCCTGCAATCAGGTAAAAACAAAGAGATCTCAGACGAAGAATCTAAAGGCAGCTCTCGTCGATCCGGATTTCGGCGGCACCAGCTGAGGTCAATCTACCGACGAGCCGAACTGAAATAGGCGAAAAGAAACACTGGTAGGCTGAATGGACGGGGGGGAAAAACAACGGCACACGAAAGACTGTTCTACTGAGACTCCGGAAGGCGAAGTGTTGGTGTGATGTGAAAGTGTGTAAAGGACTAAGTACAAGCTCTCAGAAACACGGCTTACAAATCGTGCCCGTACCTAACTTGGGCCTCACTGTAGCGTCATCTACACCCCACCATCTCCCGTCAACCTTCCATCTCGCCATCTACACCCCACGAATATCTCCACCAATAGCTACCCTTACCAACAGCTAAGTCTCCTACGTCTATAAGATATAGAGTATGGCAGAAGTCAAACTCCACCACCTCTCTGCACAGGTGTGCCTATCCTTTACGTGTTCAACAAGTCTCTTGCAGTTCTGGTAACTTTGTTGTAGTCAGACAATAACGAGGCCGAGGGGCAGCCCATCCTTCCGGTAACACCATCTTGCTGCGCTTTTTGATCTGCTTCTGATAAATATCTCAGGATCTCTCTCTCCGGAATGAGCTTCCTCAGGAGCTACCTCCTTCCTCGGCTTCGCCCGAAGAAGCCCGCGAATTCGTGCTTCACGTTTTGTGTTCCGACGCACACGGTCTACTGGAGACTCACCGTGAAGGAATAATCCAGGTATATGGTGCCTGGGACCGGAGTGGAGAGTTTCTTCGCAATGTATCCCTGCGTGAACTGCGACGGGAATTTGAACCCATTGATAGCATGCTGGGCTATGCATTGTACGTTGAGGTTTCAAGATTGCAGGCTATCGAAGCCGAGAGGGCCCGCCAAGTCAAGCCCTCCCAGGTATGCTATATCTCCTCCGCCGAGTTTGATACACAAGTATTATATATTAACTCGTGCTAAGGCCTGGACAGTTTTGGGGTATGTCGCCTCATGGTTTATGGTTGTTACGGGACTCATGGGATCGAATATGTGCCCCCCTGATTTCATCCGCAACAACAACCACATCCCCGACTACTGTCTCCCACCCCTAAATGCCTTCATTAAGTTCGGCATCATCGGTGACCCCTTCGGCTGCGTCTGGACGATCTTCTACTATCGCGCCGTCCTTCTCCGAGCCTTCAAAGCTGCGGTACAGAGGAAACCCTAGGACGGCTCGGCATGATCCCTCATGTGACGATTGGTGAACTAAGATTTTATGGCGCTATTGGTATACTTCGACTTTGCGGCGTTAATGGTATTCTGCACGAGTGGCGGAAAGTTTGATGGAGCGAATGGCTTGTATTCTAGTTAAATTTATACTACCAGTTTCTAGAGGCCTGTGTCTCAGTCCTGGAACAAAAGATGCGGAAATGCGTATTACAACTTCAATCAACACAGTTCCTTCAGCAACATTCCTTAGAGTTATATATAATGTGATCATAGACACAGAAGTAATAAACCCCACCCAGAGCTCTCTCCATGGGGATTTCAGAAGTCAACCATTGTTTTTGAACTTGAATAGTGATCGCCCCCCGGTCCTCGTGCAACGACCCATGTTGACGGTAGTTAACTTTAAGCTCAAGATTTGGCCCCAAGGTTCTGAACGTCGGTGAAACTGAGCTCTAGAAGGTCAGTGTTCTTAACGTCAGCGAAACTAGCTCTAGAACGTTCTCAATGTCGGCGAAAGTGAGCCCTAGGGTCCTCAGTATCGGCCAAAGTGACTGCCTTTCTTGAACCGACTTTGCTTCTGCTTTTCATATTTAAATGCGCCCTTTAGAACTTGAAATCTGTATCTAGTCAGACAATCAAACATCTTTTCTCTTGGTTGCTTTCAACTGGTTATGAGTCCGGCGCTTTGAGTTGTATGTGGAATCGACATCTATTTGTTATACAGAGTTTTTATCGTTTCCGAACCCCCGCTGCCTTCACAAACCTCGAGCATCGAGTTCGACAACTGTCTCGTACTAGACTACCCCTCCTCGACACTGTGTCGATCACTCATCCTTTACACATCGACCCTGTGTCGACTTAACTCATCTTTTTAACCTCAACTTCAACCACGAAGCTCAATGAGCGTAATTATTGCCAATGGGCAGTCGAAGCGGAAGCTTTCTTTTGTGGACAGGGCCTTTGGAAGTATATCACTGTTGAAATGCGCGTCCCAAGGCCTCCAATTACACCAACCGATGAAGCTTCTACCACTCCAGGGCCTTCTTTAGATCCTCGAGACCCGAAGAATAACTTCGAATCTGAATCGACCGACTCGGCCTACCTTACAAGATTCGAACACTTCCTTCGAGATTGGGAGAGATAGCAGATGAATACCGACAAGGCATCAGGCCAGATCATCACCATGATGGATCCGGCCTTCCAGATGCGAGACCGAGAAATAAAGGAGCCGAAGAACTCTAGGATAAGGTTAAGGCGGACTTCGAAAAGGTTATTAAGCTCGATGGAAAGTATGAGCAAGCGAAATTGGCGAACTGTAAGCTCGAATCGTACCCATCAGTCACCGAATGTATCTCAGCCCAAGACTCGATTATCCAGGACCTAGCGATCTGTGACGTGAAGGTGGGTGAGACATGGAGGAAATTCTACACTGTCTCGAACCTCCCGAGTACTGAGGAGTGGAGGACTTTTGCATCAACCATTGTTCCCAACCGGCCCGGTCGACCGCCCGGCGATCTACCGGCAGCCACACAGGTCAAATGCGGCAGCACCCAGCGCCGGTCAGTCCCGGCCAGGCTTCTGATCCAAAAAGCCGGTCAAATGTCAAATGTATAAGAATGCCGGTAGAGCCGTTAAATACTGGCAGTGCGCATAGATACTTATAAATACCGGTGAATACAGGCGGTGATTATGAATTCTTGTGAATACCGGCGAATTTATGAATATCTATGAATACCGCCAGTATTTATAAATATCCATCAATACTGGCGGTATATTATTATATTACTAGCACCGGGGGCGGCTTCGCCGTCTTACGTGGGAGTCAAACCGGTGATACTCATTCGGGGAAAAAAGGCAAAAATCGGGCTAAAATGAGCAAACATGGGGAAAAGGCTTGGCAATAAAGTGGTCATCAAGTGTGCGTACAAACAATACACACAACAGGTTGTAAGTAATTGGTAGCTAAGTCTTCAAACAGCCAGAATTTCTGGATTTCTTTACCACCAGAGTATTCTCAAAACTCACATCCTATGCATTAAATTGTTCTGCCACTAGGAGTGTATTTACTTCATTACCATCAGCCTGCTCACTGACCTTGGAAAAGATTAGTGATTACTGTAAATCATTAGTATGAGTTCAATTGTTAATGTTTCACAAGAGGCTTACTACTCGACTTGCAGATGTCATTGTCTAGATCTTTTGGAACTCAAGATCCATCTGACTAAATCATAATTGGAGAGGCTAAACTCTTGCAAGATGTATTTGAAAGACCTAACGCCACTGGCAACTGTGAATGGGTGATAGATCACATACAACCCCAGCCTTTCTTGTAAGGAGTTTTAGGAGTATCGATGTTCCCAAAAGAACTGACAGTTTGTAAGGATGTACTTCCTCATATGGGTGAATACGTGTAGATACGGTCGCAAACGGGGACAAGTAATATAAATATCAATTGTAGGTAAGATAATCGCTGGCGTGCCAAAAGCACTTCACGAGGTGATTATATATGAAGGGCGATTACCTGGCCTCGGCAGCCAAGTGCGCTTGGGAGCCAAGTGCGCTTGAGAGCCAAGTGCACCTGGCACCGCCATTATATCATCCCCCTCTTTATCAGCAGACCCCCTGGGCTGCATCATATATACATGAAGAAAGACAAGATAAGATGTGTACGCCTTCGTACGTCTGCATAAGTAACGTGACTGATCGGTGCCATCACGGCGACCTGATGGCGGATCCGGTACACGGGAAAATCCACCTCCAATGGTAGGTGGTAAAACTCGTGCCGATGCCATTTATACCAGGCCGAAATCCATAAGAAACGAAGAGAAGAAGAGAAGAGAAGGAAACGTCCAATTGACCCTGAATCCTCTAAGTCCACCTCCGAATCCAAATAATTGATCCCCATAGTACTAGCTCGGTGGTGCTCGAATCAGTAAATGACATTGATTGAATTGCGGGCGCAATTTGGCATTTATATATTGTAGTTGACACATTGTATGCCGGACTCGACTTCCGACTAATCGATCACTTTTGTTGAACGTATTCCTGAATGTCATCTGAGAGGCAAGGCCATCGCGGCCGGTATCGCATCTCTGCAGCGCTCAACTAGCATAATTGCATGATGTACCTATTTTGGTCATAGCTGCTGCTCTTGAGAGCTTCTCGAATTCGTATGAGTTCCATGTCTCTGTTCTTTCGTATATCCAAGCACATGGTTGACCTCATTGGTGATAGCCTCCACTCTCGGCATTGATCATATACATCTCACAGATTGGTTCCACGTTGACTTGTATATTGGTAATCGGGATCTTACTTTCTGCTGCCATTCTGCTTAGATCTAGTGGTGGTTGGTTGACATGTGTCGGCCTCGTTCGGCTCCCAATTGCAGTCATATATGGATATATATTTGTCATGCTCATTCGAGTTGTGGTATCTAACTCGTAAGTGTGCCATAAGGTCGTGCTTACAAAGTAATCAAGTGTGCTTCCGCTCCGGTGCATCAAGGCAGCCATTCTCCGATTTCGATGCCTTCAGATTTTGAATCCACGAAAGTAGTGGGTTTTCACACGCTAAGCCCTCCTGAGCCTAGTTGTAGGGGACACACCCTAATTCTAGCCCGATACGGTTAAATTACCACTATCTGCAACGACGTCAATCGATTATTGTCATGGCTTCGTTTGGTGTTCTCAGAGATATAGGCCAATTGCAGAGCATATTCGTTCGTTGATATATCTAATTCGTAAGCATCCCATATAAGGTCATAGTTGTAGAGAGAAGGGGTTGACATAAGGTGCGGCTCGGCGGAGGGCACGGGCCAGAAGGGGATACGTGCGCACCCACGATGTTGAGTGGATCCGCGAGGATAGACACCGCTCGCTTAGAATAAGAATAGACCATCGTACTTTCATACTACTACATTGATAGCAACACTTTCAGCTTGGCTTTTCCTGCACCTTATACGTGTTGGAGCCCAATCTTGATCCGAGGCGCAGTAGTGAAAACGATTAAAGACGACTCTTGATGGTGAAAAAGACGAATTTCACACAACGAAACTCCATAATGACGTCAACGACAAACACAATGGCTGCTGCCGCACGCCTAAACCCTGCTGGAGGTCGAAAGGGCGATGGTTCAGAAGTGGTGCGTACGTTGAAAGCTCCCAGGGCTAGCGGTGTCTTCCCAGGTGCGCAACCCTAGGGGTTCAGTGTTCTCAAACAGCGGACCGACGACGACTGAGCCCGCCGAACGGAGATCATCAATCAGCCGCCGGCAATCATGGGCATCCCCGATGAAGTCGTCAATTGGTTCCATGCGGTTTAGGACGAGTACCGAGAACAAGTCGAAGATCGTATCCAAATGTGTGAGGATGCCGATGGGGAACAGGACGCAATCGCCGAAGTACTTGTCGAATTGGAGCAGCAACTGGCCGACAAGGAGCAGGCCCTCGTGGCGAAACAGGTGGAGTGAGACATAGTGGCGCAACAAGTTTCGGCTGACGACGTTAAAGACCAAGAAGCGCCACCCTTGGTTGACGATGAAATCGCAGTGGAGATGGCGAAGCTGAAACGGGAGGTCACCACCAAGAACGTGCTTCACAAGACGATGCGAGCCAAACTAGGCGCAGCCTTATAAGAAGTAGAAGCAACCAAGAAAGTGTTGACAACCGCTGAAGACAAGAGAGATATGATCAGTCAGAAGATGGAGTCGGCCATGGTAGAACTGAACGCTACAAACAAGACCTTGGTCAGAGTCAAAGTGGGCACCACATCAGCAGCTGCCGACACTCCCGTCGTGGTCAGCAACCGTACGTTTAACATCAAATTGACAGGATTACCTACCTAGGATGGAACAAGAAGTCTTGACGCCGTTACATCGTTCTTATCGACTCTGCACCGCCATTTTGGACCGCACACGCTGACACTGGGGCTTGTCGACGAGTTCGGCATCCCGCTTTAGGATGGGTGGGCCGCCGTGGCGCTCAGACAGTTCCGCGAAAAAGCGGCCGTGTGGGCTAACCACCGCTTCCCGACGACTTCCAATGCCACCGTCGTTTGGGACGACTTTTCCATGGCTGGGAAGGAGGCTTTCATACCTTCGGATGCCATAACCCGATTGAAACGTGATTAGGAGTCACTGCGCATCAAGAGCGGTGTGAGAGAAATTCCGTGAAAAGGATTCTCGCACTGCAGCGACCAATAGGAGGCTGCAAAAGAGCGGCTTCGTTTCGAGGAGCATTGGGAGGGAGTAGCCCCAGCGAGATGAAGATGCTTGATTGGTTCTAAACTAAGAAACAAAAAGAGAGAAGAAGAAAAGAGATGAGATGATTGGATATGTATCGCACGCATCCATATAAAGTCTGAACCCCTGGCAATGGCGTGATCCAGTGCCTCAACAACCCTAACCCACTAGCGATTGCACTCATTTCGTGGGTTTAGTGGTGGGAACGATTTTCCCACCACAGCGGTGAGCGTGTATCGGCTTTCAATGAATGTTTCCGCATACTTCGCCATCAATTGGAGCTGCACCCACCACTTTCTGACGAGCATCTCTGCGACTCTTATCAGTTCAAACTCGAAAGTAACCCGGAAGCGTCCAAGGTTTTGATCAAGAAATTGGGAAATCAGCCTACAGCGTCGCTCAGCGACATTATAGAGCACGTCTCCCAAGTAGACGCCATGCATAACTTCAAGAAGCAACCGATGTCGGCAACGCTTACGAAAATGGAAGGCAAGCAGAAAGAAGGCAACGGCGGAAGAAGCTATGACCGGAGTTGTTACGCTTGTGGAGAAGTGGGTCATCCCGCCCGCACGTACCCAAACAAAGAGAAGGTCTTGGCCGCATGTAAAGAAAAGAAAGCTGCAGCCAACAAGAGCGCAGAGAAGAAGAAGGAGAAGAAGAAAGAGAAGGACAAGGAGGAAAGGCGTAGAGGTTCCCGTGGTGGTCACAAGAAGAGCGGCAACGGAGGCGGAGGTGGAGGAAAGCAACAGAGCCTCCGCTTGGCCCAGACCTCGAGTGCAGAAAATGATGCCAAGGAGCCTGAAGTGCAGGAATTGTCCGACAGTAGAAGCGATGATGGCAATTCAGATGATTCGAGTTCGGGAAATGGCAGTGGGAGCGATTAGCTGTGAATTGACTCCCTAAAAATAAAAAAACTATTTGTACTGTGTCTACAATAAAAAAGTTTACTCGTTATCACCATCTCCGAGTCAGTGATAACGATACCTTCGATCTTCTCCGTTTCGATGGAAAGCTTCTGTACAAAAAGAAGAATGGCACATACAGTAGTTTTGCAGTCAAAACAGGCAAAGACGACGGGACATCAGAGAATTATGTAAGAAGAGAGACTGTGGAAAAGTTAAGAAGGAAGGGTGCGGTGTTGGAAGAGAGAGACGGCGGCTGGATGATTGTGGAGACGGCGAACGACAAGGTGGAAGACGGCATTGAGAGACAGCAACAGGTGCGCCTGAAACTCAAACTGGGAGATGACGGCTATGCATATACGGGGTGGTTTACAAAGCACGACGTGAAAGGGTTCGACATCATCATCGGGAAGCACTGGGTCCGCGATATAAATGGAACATACCAGATCGATCACCGAACAAACGAAATGTGGATAACTCCCAGCGATATCCGGTGGGAAGATAGAGAAAAGGCAGCATGAATCCACTACCTTCACAGCTTCTGCCCAGACAGCGAACCAGACAACGACACCATCAAAGAAACAGCCATGACTATGGGCATCGAAATTGTTGATGAGAAGCAACTCCACCGCACGAGCCACCGCCTGTTAGCTAAAGCATGTATGGTTACTGTGCGACACGATGCAGAAACACCTGAATCCGAAGAGTCGCCGGACGAATTTCAAGAAATGCTCCGTGATTTTGAGAAGTGTGGCCTGTTTGCCGAACAGACATACGAAACGACACGGAGTGAACCACGATTCAAGATTGACATATCACCTGAAGATGACAAGAAGGCCCCTTATCGGCCCCCATACCGATTATCTCCCAAGGAAGACGCAGAACTGCGATGTCAATTAGAGAAAGCACTGCGGAATGGATGGAAACGTCCAAGCAGCAGCCATTACGGCTCCCCAGTATTATTCGTACCAAAGAAAGATGGCGGCTTGAGAATGTGCATAGACTACCGCGCCGTCAATCGCATCACCAAGAAAGATCGATACCCGTTACCCCACATCGAAGAGCTGGTACAACCATTGGGTGGGTCATCTTACTTCGCAAAGGTTGACCTTGCTTCAGAATATCACCAAATTAGGATTTGTGCAGGAGATCGACAAAAGATGGCCTTCTCAACGAAATATGATCTCTACAAGTGGACGGTTCTACCTTTTGTACTAGCTAACACACCTAGCAAATTCATGCGAGTCATGAACCAACTGCTTGCATCTAACCCAGAGTTACGAAAATTCGTGGCTGTTTATCTTGATGATGTTCTAATCCACATTTCGGCGAAAGAAGAACATATGGACCACCTCCGGACGGTACTGCAACTTTTGCAGAAAGCTGGCCTGAAATTGAAAAAATCTAAATGTGAATGGTTCCGCAATGAAATCGAATTTTGCGGCTTCCAGATCAACCAAGAAGGAGTGCATACATTGGAGTCAAAGACGAGAGCAGTGACTGAATGGCCTCGCCCTTGGAATGCAAAAGAAGTTCGTGGCTTTCTCGGACGGACGGGCTATTACCGCAAGTTCATACGGCACTATACTGACATCGCCTTTCCATTATATTGTATGTGCAAAGTGAGTAAGACTAAGAGAGCCAAAATGGGTGGCCGCCGCGGCGAACCACGGCCCAAGGACGTCGGTACCACACAATTTGTTTGGAATAGGGAGGCAGAAGAGGCCTTCGAAACGTTAAAAGATTCCATTTGCAAGGCCCAGGTGCTGGCACTGCCGGAGGAAGGGGGCAAGTACGTCTTGCATTCTGACGCCAGCAAATATGCTGTCGGAGCAGTACTATCACATAAGCGGCAAGATGGAGAGACCAGAGTGGTTGTCTTTTGGAGCAGGAAACTTAAAAGCACAGAAACACGATACCCTATATACCACAGAGAACTCCTAGCGATTCGCGATGCCGTTGTGAACTGGCATTACTACCTCCATTCGGATAGGAACTTTACGGTCCATACGTACCGTGCGTCTTTAAGAAACATACTGACACAACCTCGACTTACAGCATGACAGATGAAGTACTTAGCAATGTTACAAAATTATACATATGATATCCGATACATTCCAGGTGCGAAGAACCAGACGGCTGACTCACTGACAAGACATCCGGACTTTAGACGTGAGCGTTGTCAAGTCTCCCAATGTCAAGTCTCCCAATGTCAAGTCTCCCAATGTCGGCTCAAAAAGATGGTAGTCCACGACTCAGCAGAGTGGCTACAAGAGGTTGCGGCGGAAACGAAGGACGACAGCTGGAGCAAAGAGATAGTACAAATACTGGCATTCAAAGATAGCCAAGAACACCTGTAACACCGGGAGCGGCACTCCAGGTTTACCAGTACAAGTAGTATCCTTACTGCTTTCAGGA
>MU122119.1:0-24325 GCA_014904905.1 Wilcoxina mikolae CBS 423.85
AAGCAGTAGGGATACTACTTGTACTGGTAAACCTGGAGTGACGCTCCCGGTGTTACACTAGTACTAGAGAGTGTGAACATTGAACAGTATATTTCAGACCTGTAAATTACGATAATGGCGAAGCAAATGCAACGGCAAGCAATGTATCCGAAGCGAAGAATGTATTGTAATAAGTGACAACATCTCAAAGCTAAACATATATATGGGGAGAGTGCGGCATCCGATAAATAGCAATAGCTGAGAGGTAAAATGTGACACTCGGCCGGAGAAAGGCATAAACATCGCCAGGCGTCGTGTAAATGACTACAGCGTACCTGGAGCCCCTGCGAAGAGTGTAACATACGTGTCATTCTGATGGTGCGTAAACGTCACCACATTCCGGACGCAAAGTAAAGGAAGCGCGACGCCAGGGTGGCGAGCGTGGTCGATGAGCGTCCACGGGGTAATATACAATGCGACGTGTCGCAAGAATAAGAGACGTGGTATAATAGCCGCGGCAGGGTAGGCATGCATCGCGACCCTTCACCTGGGCGATGGGTAGCGTGTAATTCTCCGTCAGAGGGTACGAGGTTCCGTCAGAGCCGTCAGAGCTGTCAGGAACACCCGGGTGTTTCTGACGGAAACTGGAGTTGTTGCTGATGAATCAAACATCATCTTGCTGGGGCTACTCCCTCCCAACGCTCCTTGAAACGAAGCCGCTGTTTTGCAGCTTCCTATTGGTCGCTGCCGTGTGACAATCCATTTCACGGATTTTCTCCCACAGCATCTCTGATTTGGCCTTACTAAAGACCTCCACGAACTACCGATACTTGGCAGAAATATGGCCACCGTTGTCTGTAAGCACTATCTCAGGTGCAGCTCCATCTTTACTCGTTAGTACTAGATTCTTATATGAGAATGGAAGCTGAAGTGTCGTGGAAACCAGGAGCCACGAGTCTAACGGCCGTCCACAATGGAACCAAGGTACCGTGGCCAGTGAACTCCCTTCTTGACTTGGCGAGCCGGTAGCAGTCATTCAAGTACCATCAGAGTAATTCTTCTGTCGCAACTATCGCCGCTGCTCCTGCTCACTCGTCCAGCTCCAGGTGCTTTCTCACCTTTGGTGGTGATGCCTTCCATGGAAGCTTCCAGCAACCCTGTGCAATCGCCAATGCATATGGCCAATACCTCGAGAACCTCGTCGCTAGCTATGAGATCCTCGAATGCGGTAGCTCTAAGCAGATGTATGTCGGAAACCCCACCCTCCACCTGTGGAGTCTACGACATCACCTGGGTGGCAGCCAGTCCCACGGGCTAATTTGAGTCTGTGGTCTTTAACCTGTTTTCTTCGCTAGGGGTCTGCAGGGCTAGAAGTCGACCGGACGTCCAGTCGACCTCAGCAGGATGTATGCCATAGGCATGACCAGCACCTCCAGTTCGTCAAACACAGTTAAGTGCTCAAAATAGTGAACCGAGATGCTCGCCTTTCGACTCTCCTTCGCAGACATGACCACCTGCCCATTTGGCCCAGGTGGAGATGAATGCCAGTTCGTGTGGTAGCCTGAGTTACCTGAGCAGCCTCGAGACCATAAAGATGCTCAAAATACTGAACCGAGATGCTTGTCGTTCGACTGTCCTTTGCAGACATCATCACCTGGATGTAGATTAATGCCAGTTCGTGTGGTAGTGGTAGCCCGAATCGCCTGAGCAGCCTCGGGGCCATAAAGATGCTTATTGCACCGCAGTTGATTGGAGTCCAAACACGCTGCATCTCACCGTATCGATCTCGTATAAGCATTTCGTGAATGATTGATGGATCCGGCATCTTGCGTCATCCGTCTTGTAGAATCTCACAATAGAGTATTGGCTTTGATCTGCTTGACACTTTAGAACATTCGGGATTAACTTCCCACTCTGAGCTGCTTCATGATCTGCGATTGCAGCTCCACTATCAGGGTCTTGGACTCTGCCCATCATTAGTCTTTCTCCGTAGGTGCACTTCCGTGCTTATGTATTAGTTCTGCATAGGTGCACTTGGGAGCTTCCGCTCAGATCGTAGCAAGGTAATCGTCAAGTGCGCTTAAGAGTTTCCGCTCAGATCCTAGGAAGGTAATCGTCAAGTGCGCTTGATCGAACGTGTTTATCGTCGGTGACTTCTCACCAGACTTGATCATCAATGAACCGACACGTTCAGGGGTAATTATCGTAGAACCGATGAATCGACGCATATAAGGGTATCATTGATGAAGGCTTCTCTAGCATCCGAACTGATCAATAGGTTGCCATCAAACGTTCGTGCATGAATGCTTTCATCGAACGTATTTCAAGGACTTCTCGGTGGTATGGCCATTAGGCCGGTCACAAGTGTATCAGGGTCGATTCACCTCCTAATCGTCTTGGAATTGGCTCTGCTCATGTCAATGAACTCCAATTGATAGAATACTTATCTCTATTCAATATATCACCCTAGCAATGATAATCTCTATGGGTTCCGATTAGTGATACGTTGGAAAAGAGGTATTGAAGAAACAATTAATCGATATGTGAAACTGACGTTGATGAAGGTTTGATTCGTCTCGATTATCCATTCGTATGCGATGGATCTCGTTAAACGTGTTTTGAGGTCTTGTCAGAGGGCCGGTGACGTATTTCTCGGCATGGATTGTTGTCCAGATGATCTCGGAATCATTGTGGAATCATCTGTATAATGATCGCCATCGGTAATGTGACTCTTCGAATCGATTGACCTCCGAATCGCCACGAAAGGGTCTCTGCGGTAGTCAATTGACTAGATATAGGAATACTTATGAAGTTTCGAAGCCTGTAGGTCTCGAAAAGTGAGGTGTTGCGACTCGTTCGAAATCATCATGTGGAGTAAGTAACACCATACTTGGGGCCAATTTGAGTTCAGAATCGTCTCTGCAGTAGTCAATTGATTCGATTGAAGGTTATACATATCCTGATTTCATCAATCTAGTGATGATACTCGTTGTAGGTCGAGAATAGGGTTTTCAAGTTTTCAGGAGTGCCAATCATGACAGGTAACACATCTCTCAGGACTGATTGACATCTAAATCATCTCGGAATCGTTCCTACTACTGTCAATCAACTCACTTGGATGATTACTTATCTTGTATCGACAATCTAGCGATAGTTCTCAGCGTAGGTCTGACGCGTCGAAAAAGGAAAGAAATCATGCAATCCCATGAGCGAAATGGATCTGGTGACTGAAGAGCGATTATAGTGTAAGATGGTACGTCCTCGTATGGGTAGATATGCGTAGATACGGTTGCAAACGGGAGTAAGTGATAAACATATCAATTGTAAAATAATGTAGGTAGGATAATAGATAGCGTGCCAAAAGCACTTTGAGAGGTGACTATATGTGAAGGATGCTTACCCGGCCACGGCTGCAAAGTATGCTTGCAGGGCCAAGTGCACTCACGAGGCCAAGTGCACCTAGCACCGCCATTACAATAAGGAAAAGACAAAAAAGGTCAACAAAGGGATTACGTCTAATCATATTGATTAATCTCTGGTAGGATACAATGGTCTACCTCATGATATTAAATATTTTATACTTCAAGTTATGAAGATATTCGGCAAGATGATACACTTTGTCAAACCATACAGTATGCCTTCAGATACTTTCATGCATTAACCAGTAAGTATATTAATTTGAAGATTGACAGATAAGGGCCAACTTAAAAACTCAGTCAATCTTTCACGATTGCAATTGGATTTCACTAAGTATTTTCTTTTACGCAGATATACTTGCAAGTTTTTATTGTTTTCATTCTCCTGTAGAGTAAACTTAATGTTCAGTATCTTCAGCTCATGCCAGTCAAGATATTAGAAGTGTGGCCAGCAGCATAACCTAGTTCTGAGTAGCAGCATAACTTATCTCTCGCCTGTAATTAGACTTACTTCTGATCAGCATCTGTAGCTATGACTGGTAGATTCTGAAGATTGAGTTGATTCAAATCCATACTAATTAGCCATCATGATAATCACTACTATCGATATCATGATCCAGCTAACAGTTAATTCCTATATCCTTGTACTCATATGTGTCCTCACAGTCACACTTCTACTCACATATATACCAAGTTGATGAAAGCTGAATAGTAGATTCAGAGTGTGAATCTGACCTAGAAATCTACTCTACGAATATATCCCAGTACTATCATTAACTCAGCACAATCTAATTCCAATCTTCATTTCTATAACATCATAAGATTCTAGTCCTTCAGCTGCAACTGGCAGTCGCTGTATAGGTAACAGAATTATTTGTAATGTTAGTTGCATAGATAAGCTTCATCAAAAAGTCCATTGATATTATCATTATACTGGCACTCACTTCTAGATAACCACATCAAACCATCTGGTATCAGTAAAATTTAATTTTTAATGTAAGACTTCTGGAGTGTGCAAAACTTTAATGCCTTTCCCTGGAGACTACTGGGGTGCTGAAAACTTTGACATTTCTCTAGGGGGTATTCTGGAGTATGGGAGTTTTATTTATTTATTGTAAGGACGTACGTTCTCGTATGGATGGATATGCGTAGATATGGTTGCAAACGGGAATAAACAATATATATACCATTTGTTCGGTATGTAGGTAAGATAATCGCTAGCGTGTCAAAAGCACTTCGCAAGGTGATTATATATGAAGGCGGTTACCCGGCCTCGGCAGCCAAGTGCACTTGGGAAGGGCAAGTGCGCTTGAGAGCCAAGTGCACTTGGGAAGGGCAAGTGCGCTTGAGAGCCAAGTGCACTTGGGAAGGGCAAGTGCGCTTGAGAGCCAAGTGCACCTGGCACCGCCATTACATCATCCCCCTCTTTATCAGCAGACCTCCTGGGCGGCGACATATATATACATGAAGAAAGACAGGGTAAGGTGCGTATACCTTCGTGGGTCTGCATAAGTCACATGACCGATCGGTACCATCTCGGCAGCCTCAACGGCGCATCCGGTGTACGGAGAAACTCCACCTCCAGTGGCAATGGTAAAACCTGTGCTGATGCCATCTATACCGGACCAAGATCCATAAGAAACGAAAAGAAAGAGAAGAGAAGGAAACGTCCAATTGACCCTAGATCCTCCAAGTCGACCTCTGAACTGTATCGTGGTGATGACGTCGATTATAGCCGTGGCTTCCTTGGGGTAACCCGATGGAACTCGTCGACTAGTACTTGAGCATTTTCGAGGTTCTCTGCCGGCTCCCAACTGGTGTGTAGGTAGTTGTAACCGGTCCACTGAAAGAGATAGTGGAGCTTTCGATAGCGTCGCTTGGAATCGAGAATCCAATCCACCTCCCACTCGTCTGTATCATCGACAATCGTCGGCTTGGATTCCGATGGCGGCTGGCCGATGGAAGGCAGCAAGTGCTTATCAAGCAGGGACACGTGAAACACGTTGTGAATACGCATTGTCTTTGGCAAGTCTAATTTGTAAGCATTCATGTTGATGACTTTACTCACCGTGTATGGCCCTACGTGCTTCTATTCTAACTTTTTTCAGGGTCTCGCCGTCTTGATGTTCCGAGTCGAGAGCCAGACCGTGTCCCCGACCTCGAACGTCATCTCTTTTCCGCCGGCGTACTTCGTCTGGCGGTCTTGAGCTTCCAAGAAGTTCTCCTGGAGGGTACGGTGTGTCTCCTCGGGGGCGGTTGCCATGGAGTCCGCTTGGGCTTCCGACTTCAAGCGGTCTTGAACTAAGTCCCTGCATACCTTGAACTGCATCGTCGGGTGGTAGTTGTAGATGGCCCAGAAGGGAGTCATCATCGTCGAAGCATGCACGGCGTTGTTGTACGCGAATTCGGACCAAGGTAGGAGCTCCACCCAGTTATTCTGCTCTTAGTTGCAGAAGTCTCGGGGATACCGCTCCATCGTCTGATTTTGCCTTTCCGTCTGGCCATCCGTCTGTGAATGAAAAGCGGTCGACAGGCGGTGATCCATACTCATGTAACTGCAGACCCTCGCCCAGAACCGACTCGTGAATTGGGTGCCCCGATCGGTGATGATGTTGTCGGGGAGGCTGCATTTGCAGATCACGTGTTCGAAGAAGAGCCTGGCCAGCGCTGGTGAGTCGACATCCTTTCTGCAGGTCAGATAAATTGCCATCTTGGTCAGGCGATCGACGATGACTAGGATCCCCGTGTATGCGGACGCTGTCGATTCTGGCAAGTCTGTGACGAAGTCCATGGTGACGCCTTCCGAGGGTCATGACGGTGGTGGCAGTGGCATGTTGATTCCGTGGCAGGCATGTCGCGGGGTCTTGATTCGGTGACATACATCGTAGCTGCTGACGTAAATCCTTATGTGCGCATCCATTGAGGGCCAAAAGAAATCTCTAGAGACTAACTCAGCAGTTTTAAGAGCTCCAAAGTGACGGGACATAGGGTTGTCATGGAAGAGACTTATCACTTGGCCACGGAGAACTTCGTCTGTAGGGACATATATCCTCCCCTCATCGGTCGGAGCTCCATCGACGACCCTCCATTGGTTCTCATCGGCTTTGGCTTTGGCTTTGTCTTTGGCTTTGGCTTTGGCTTTGGCTTTGGCTTTGGCTTTGGCTTTGGCTTTGGCTTTGGTTGTGACTTGGGCCATTGGGTTATCGACTTGCTTACCCGAGAAGTCAACCACCGATGGGTTAGTAACCTGGGCCTTCTTAATCGCCGGTAGGAGGTCGTTGTAGGGTTCAACTGTCAGTGTCGCTAAGAGCCGTCCGACAGGCTTCTCATAGCCGATCGTATAATCGGGCCGTCGGCAGAGTTTTTGGGGCCTTCCAAGTGTTTGATGCTGTAGTCGTACGCCGAGAGAATCTCCGTCCACCTAGCTTGTCGCCGTGAGACCACTTTGGAAGTTTGGAAATACTCAAGGTTCTTGTGGTCACACTGCACCAGAACTTTGTGACCAGCACCCTCCAGATAGTGCCGCCATTGTTTGAAGGTCTTGACAATGGTGAGGAGTTCCCGATCGTACATGTCGTAGTTCTGCTCAGCCGGAGAGTATTTCCGACAGTAGAAATTGACTGGCCGAAGGGTTCCGAAGCCATCATACTGATTCAGGATGCCTGCAATCGTGAAGCCACCTGCATCTGTCTGGGGGATGATCGGGTTGACTGCGTCGAAATGCCGCAAAATCGGTACTGCGGTGAAAGCCTTTTTGAGCTTCTGGAAATCCAGCTCGGCTTCTCTCGTCCACTCCCACTTGGTCATTGACTTCTTGGTTGACTTCGAACAGCCTCCGGAATTTGTTTCCCGGGCTTCCTGGGATCGCTTGACTTTGGTAATTCAGTAAGAGGAAGCGTCACCTTCGCGTATTTCCTGATGAACCTCTGGTAGAAGTTTATAAATCCGAGGAGGACTTGGACCTTGCGTTCCGTCTTGGGAGTCGACCAATCCTCGATCGTCGCGATCCGATCCGTTTCCATGCGGACACTATCGGCAGGGATGACCAAGCCGAGGAAGTCGACCTCCGAGACTCCAAATTGGCACTTCTCTGCTTTGCAATAGAGGCCGAACTCCTGCAGTCGAAGTAGTACCTTCCGCACATACTCTTCATGCTCCTTATCGTCGGTGGAGTAAATCAGGATGTCAACGAGATAACACACGGCAAAGTCGTCGATGTAAGACCGCAGGCATTCATCGATGTAAGACTCAAAAGTAGCCGGTGCATTCGTCAGACCGAATGGCATGACCTTGTACTCGAACTGACCATATCGGGTTCGGAAAGCCATCTTGTACTCGTCAGCTTCCTTAATTCGAATAAGGTGATAGGCTTCACGATGGTCGAGTTTCGTAAAGATCCTGGTGCTGCCAACCCGGTCAAGCATCTCCGAGATCAGTGATAGGGGGTACCGATTCTTGATTGTGCCCTCGTTGAGAGCTCGGTAGTTCACACAGAGTCTCAAGCCGCCGACCTTCTTTTTTTGCAAAACGTATTGGTGACGCTGCTGGTGACGATGACCGCTAGATGAAACCATTGGCCAGAATTGTGTCAATTTAAGCCTTTAGAGTTTTTAACTCAACCTCCGACAGGTTATAGATACACCCGTAGGGCAGCTTGTGCCCGGGTACCAGGTCGATCGCATGGTCAATTGACCGGTGCGGTGGCAGTGTCTCTGCCTTGGCCTTGCTGAAGACCTCCACGAATTCCTTATACTTGGCAGGGATATGGCCGCCGTCATCTGTAAGCACCATTTCAGGAGCCGAAGCTCCATCTGTACTCATTAGCTTTCTGCTCTTAATCTTGAGATGGAAGCGGAAGTGTTGCGGAAACAAGGAGCGCACAGATCTAACGGCCGTCCAGAACGGAACCAAGGTACCGTCACCGTCAAACTCCCTTCTTGACTCGGCAAGCCGGTAGCAGTCATTCAGGTACCAGCAAAGTAACGCTTCTGCCGCAACTACCGCCGCTGCTCGTGCTCGCTCGTCCAGCACCAGGGGCTTCTCTCACCTTTGGTGGTAATGCCTTCCGTTGAAGCTCCCAGCAACCCTGTGCAATCGCCAATGCATATTGCGAATTCCTGGAGAATCTCGTCGCTAGCTATGAGATCCTCGAGTGCAGTGTCTCCATGCAGATGTATGTCTGTAACCCTACCCTCCGACGTCACCGGGGTGGCTGCCGGTGGTGCCACGGGCTTATTTGAGTCCGCGGCCTTTAACCTTTGTTCTCCGCTAGGGGTCCGCAGGGCCAGAAGTCGACCGGATGTCTAGTCAACCTCAGGGTTTCTAGTCTTGAACCAAGGCAACCCTAGAACCAGGTCGTAAACCATAGGCATGACCAGCACCTCTGATTTGTCAAACGGAGCCAAGTGCTCAAAATACTGAACCAAGATGTTTGCTTTTCGACTCTCCTTTGCCGACATCATCAATTGGCCGTTGTGACCCTGTGTAGCTGTCAACACCAGTTCATGTTGTAGCCCGAGTCGCCTGAACAGCCTCAGGTACATAAATATGCTCGTCGCACCGCAGTTGATTAGAGCCCGAATGAGCTGCATCTCGCCGTGTCGATCTCGTACGAGTACTTCGTGAATGATGTGAGAAGAATCTGGCTTCTCTGTACAACATAGGTATTGACTTGAAAAGAGAGCCCTGGGGGGCTCGAGGATAACTCTCGATTTGAGAGCGATTCGATGCGGCTGGATCTCATCTATCATTGCTAACAACCACCTCATTCCCAACCTCTCTGGCCCTAACTCCTTGTCGTCCAGCCTCTCCCGCCGGGCCAGGTGCCGGGAGAGATATGCCAATTTGTTGACTGCTGAGTGTCGAACGACTTTTGGCGCTTTACTTGGTGATGTCCGTTTCCACCGGATTTTGGAGTTTTCTCAGGGAAGTTTGCCCTGTTGTACTTCGGGCAGTGGTGTGTCTTATACTCTTTGCTGCCGCATCGTGTACACTGCCCATTTGCCTTTCGGCTCTCGTATACCTCCTTCGAAACCCACAGAGCTGCGGTCAAATTGGCACGAATGCTACCGGGCCTGTCGTGCCAGTGCCCCTTGGGATTGTCGTTGGTCGACCTCTCAGTCGTCGATTCTGGGATGGATGGTCGGTAACTTCGCTTCCGGACTTTTTGTGACGATTTCGGCTGCCTTTGGTTGTTGCTGGTGCGGGCCGCCAGGTCTCTTATTGGTGTGTATGCCCTCTAAAGCTGCAGCCTTGTCGAAAAGGTCCTCAATTGTCTCGAACCTTCCACAAGCGGGGGTTATCGGTCCGACCTTGTTTTTGAGTGCGTGTCGGAGACCCGCCCAGGCCATGTCGTAGAGCATCTGCTCGCTCTTTTGTATGGTCCATCCGGCCTGTCTCCAATTAGCTTTCACACGGTTCGCGTAGGCTCTAACCGGCTCATTAGGCAATTGTATGTATTCATCCATCGCCTTCATCACCACTTTCCTGTGGCAATCCTTGTCTCCATATATCCGGGTGATCTCTTGTGCGAAAAGGTCGAAGTCCTCCAAACAGAGGTCAGAATCTGCGCGTAGGTTGCTGGCCCATTCGGAAGGGTCTGTTGTCGCTGTCTGATGCTGCATCGGATCCGGGTAGTTGCTCCAGCAGTCGAGTTGCGAGACCGCGTATTTGACTTGATCGCCTTTGCCGCATGGGAACAAGTGTTTGTGTGAGTCGAAATTGGAGTATAACGCGTCGATAAACTTGTCTAACATCTTGGCTACACCGGAGTATCATACAGGGTCGACCATGGCGAAGATTGCGAGTTTCTCACGCATGGTGGATTCGCGTTCGGTATGTTCGGCGACCCATTTCTCTCGTTCGAAAGCCAATCGTTCTCGCTCGGCCTTTAACCATACGGCCTGCTGTTCGAAAATCGTCTTTAATACCCTGTTTTGGGCCGACATTTCGCTAAGATCCTCGTCAGTGATCATGGATCTGAAGCCGTCATCGTAGTCGTCACCGTGACCTTCGTCTTGATCATCGACCTCATCGTCGACTTTATCTTCGTCGTCCGCGTCATTGATCTCGACGTCCGATAAGGCCGCCGGAGCGGTCCTGGACCTGGTGATTCGATGTGTTTGGTTCTCAGACGAAGAGGTTGAGGCCTGCAAGAATTCCTCGCTGTCACGACTGTCAGTGACGCATAATTGAGTTCTAGATGACTTCTTTGGGGCTATTGGGGTTGCAATTGTATGATATCGACAAATCGTCTGTTTGTGTACGTATCGTGACGCGTCGAAAAAGTAAACAAATCACGAAATCCTGTGAGCGAAACGTATCTGGAGACTGAAAAAGCAATTATAGTGTAAGGACGTACGTCCTCGTATGGATGGATATGTGGAGATACAGTTGCAAACGGGAATAAACAATACATATATCAATTGTACGGTATGTAGGTAAGATAATCGCTAGCGTGCCAAAAGCACTTCACAAGGTAATTATATATGAAGGGCAGTTACCCGGCCTCGGCAGCCAAGTGCACCTGGCACTGCCATTATATTTATTTATTTATTTATTCATCCTACAACATGCAGCTCGAAGGCTATGGGGAGTGAGATACAAATAAATAATGCTGGACAAAATTTATAAGTGATTTCAAACAAAGAAAAAACGAAAAACCTCTGGCTCGGTAGTACTGCTCTGCAGCATCCAGTCACTCCCATTCTAGTTTAATTCAAATTGTCTTGAAATCCTATTAGTTTACAGCATGCTTTATATAGTAGTGTAATATCTAACAGTCTCATTCTGCTTGGTCCTGTATATCATGCATACTCTGCCCCAGCAGTTTCCCCTTCTTCTTCTTTCTTCCTCCACAGATAATTCCGCTTCAGTTCCACCTCACCCCATCCATTCCTCAACTTTCATAACATCTACTTCACTCTCCCTCTGATGTTTATCACATATGTGGTTGACGATTTCTTGTCCTGCAATTCAAATCTCACCCTGACCAGAGTGATTATTATTATAGAATTGGCTCAAATCTCAGACTTGAATTGCTATATGAGTATCACCTAGGAAATATTTGAAAGGCTGCATTGATTTGTCGGTACAGAGAATATACGTCTACAGCTATCAAGGGTATATAATTTCCATCACTTTCCTGATTGTTTGGTATTTGGGTTGATATAATGGGTATCTTAGGGGAATATATTCTGGTGACTGTAAACCTCTATGGCAGTATAAACAGTTGAGAACTGGAAAGTTGTCTGGAATTGTCTGGAGTAAATATTTTCGAAAACATTTAAAATATCCAGAACAGATTAAAGAATTGTTTCAACTGAAATGGCTAATTTGAACAACAAAATTAGATTGTGGTGATGGAGTCAATACACTTATGAATATGGTCTCCAGCTAGCTATTATCTCTATGCAGTATCCAACTCCAAGTACACCAATCTGCTATACTAACTAGCTTCAATTGTCAACTGAATGTAAATATGATTTAGTGTTGACAACCAACCGAAATATTTTGAGTCGAATCAAACTGGGGAGGGATTCAAATTGGATTCAATCTGAGATTTGCTAAGGTTTTGAGATTTGTCTCAAACTTCGAACCGAATTCCAGATATTGCAAACAATAATAACCAAGTGAGTTATTCTCTGATTGGCTCAATGTTCGAATTATCATGTAGCGCTTAAGGTTAGCTGCAAGATAAATAACTGCTTGAGCCGATCAGATAACAACATGCTGACATATTTTTGTTTTCTGTTATGGGGCAAAATGGTAGGGTTGGAGTGTAAATATCTTGCCAAAGATTGGCTTTGCTCAAACTGAATTGATTCGTCAATAGAGCGAACTATAAGCAGTTCGTTACCAATACTAATGTGATAGACAGTCATATTGTCCAAGTATAGAATGTCTTATATCTTTCAGTATACCTTCAAGTATATCTGAAATCATGTCACCAATTACAACTTCAGATTTTCGGGGCCTCATATCTCAAAGTATATCTGCAGGCAATATCTTGTGAGTGTGAATAAGATTACAAGCTATATATAGGTAGGAGCAAAATATGAGTATGTGAAAGAAAAGCTGCAAAAGAAAAACTGCTGTGAATGGAAAACAATTGCCAACTGAGAAAGAGTAAAAGTAGAAAAGAATATTTGCAGAGAAATTATATGGAAAGTGGCTGAAAGTCTGACAGTATATATCACTTTCAGGAACTTTCAGACAATATCTGGATTTTACTATATTAATAATTACTGATTGTAGATCAAGAACTTGAATGTTTTATAATGAATGCAAACACCTAGATATGTAGAACAAATATGCAAGGAGATCATGATCTAAACTGAAACAATAGATTTTGATAATAAAATCAAATTTAACAGTTCAAGTGAAACACAATGTTTACAGTTTCTTCTCTCAAATAGAAGAAGGTTGTGTGTTCCCTCTCAGAGCTCAAACAAAGATCACTACAAAAGAGAAACAATAATAATATAGAAATAATTTTATCTGTAACTTTGATGTATTTGGTGTTGAAGACGAGCCAGATTGGTTTGAGACAGATCGAACTGAGCTGTGATCCAGTTCAAGTTCAATCTGTGATTTGTTGAATGTAGCTGGTTTGTCACAAACTGATTCGTGAAGTATTGTTGTTTGAACAAATGTAAGTAGGTATGTGTACGTCAGAGTGTCCGAAATATTAGCGCTGTTGAAAGAGCTCAATGCTAGCTACAGATTGCTCCCAATATGACTAAATTTGGACAAGGACTCGCCTACTTATTTGTTTTCAAAATTGTCAACAGAAATGGTAGGGTTTGAGTTCAATATCTTTGTAAGGATTCGGTTCGCTTGAACCAAATTGGTTCTACTATGATTTGAACCTCTGAAAATTTGTTCCCAACACTAGATTCATTGATAAGCTGACAATTATAAAAACAATATCAATAAATTTTCCTTTTCAAAACCTCTTCAAGAACTTTAAATACCAAGCAATAATATCTATATATAGTGACAAATAAACTACTGAACTCTAAACTTGATAGCATCATGTTAGTACGGATTAGCGTGTGATTTGTATATAGTATATTTGAGTTTTATTTACTTCTTATTTGATGTAGACATTGATTGTATTCATACTACTAACAAGAAAACTGGACTTTATACATGAGATATCAATACATTAAGTAGGTAGTTGGATATGAGTCAATGATGACATACTAACTAATATTTCTTTTATCTGAAGTATATACAATTATACTTTTTATCATTTTTTAAATTCTTTGTCACTATATGTTTATCATTTAATAAATATCTATGTACATTACTAATCACATTCCAAAACTGTATTAATATATTATATGGATCAAATTCAATCATCATATTTTGAACCATTTTTCAAAATACATATTTAACTCATTTATAACCATGAAATAGTCAACTTAGTCATTTGAAAAATATATATCACGTTATTCTTGATTTCTCGAAAATGATCCCATCTGCTTTCTATATTTTAGTCAAGTAAATACTCCAGAAAGTCAATAGGATGTGTATTTTCAATCTTTATCTGTCCGAGTATATTGTAAGGACATATATTCTCGTATAGATTGATATGCCTAGATAATGTTACAAACGAAATAGATAATACAGAGGATATCAATTGTAAGGTAAGGTATGTAAGTAAGATAATCGCTAGCAAGCAAAAAGCACTTCGCAAAGTGATTATATACTATGAAGGTCAGTTACTCGACCTCGGTAGCCAACTGTACCTGCTAGTCAAGAATACTGATAAAGCCAAGTGTACTTATGAAGTCAAGTGTACCTATGAAGTCAATTGCACTTACAAAACCAAGTGCACTTACGAGACCAACCATACCTGGCACTACTATTATATATATAATATATTCACAATATAGACTTAAACAATCAAAAACATCTAAATACTGCATTGTGAATCTTAAGGCAGTAAAATAATAGTGACTAGTCTGCACTGTTTTGTGCAGAGTCGAGTTGAGTCCTTTGTATTACTCAGGAAGTTATCTAGATACTTTCCATTACCTCACTGGCCTCGGGTCAGACTCTTTTATTTTTGGAGTGATAGGGATGTGATTGGCTGTGAATTATTATTAAGCATATCATGTGATACATGTTTGAAAATTTGAAAATGGTGCTGTACTACATAGTATCCATCATATATTTCATCACGCCAAACTTACTTGAGCCTGACGCCTCCCAATGGTACACTGGCAAACCTGAACGTCACGTGGCACGGGTTAAGCAAATTTGCGTGAGGCTATGAAATGACACATGTTCCCAACGCTGGTAATCCGTCTTCGAACCCACAGCGCTATCTATGCTTTTGTCACTTGTTGAGATGAAGCCGTTTCTACTGTGCTTTCTCCCTCGTTCAACATCTGCTTCTTTTCAAACGTCAGCAATTCACAAAGTGCACCTCCCGCAACTTTCGAAAGTTCAACCGACGATAGTATGCGCGCGATCCTACTTCCGGTCACACTCTATTTATCGTCATTCCAGGTTTTACTCGTCGAATGTGGGCAAGAATTTCTCACCATCAAATAATGATCCTCCGATGTCGCCGCATATTGTTGCCCCAGAATCACCACCTACCTGTCATGACGTGCTTCGAAATTTGCCATCACAACAAGAAAGTCGACGTTCCGACGTATCCAAACGTTTCTCCCGAGCGATGGATGATTTTCAGACCGTGGTGTTTACGGCCGGGCAGAAGCTCAATGTTCTAACTGGGTATTCGGACATTGAGACACTAAAAAAGACAATCGAGGCGCAGGGTATACGCTCACCCCAACCAGTCACGTTAATTCAAGGGTTGATCTTGTCTGCGGGCCCATGCTGACGTTGGTATCTGAGATGAACTATAGAGCAACATGTCCGAGAATCTAGACTTGCAGTACGACAGGCCAAAGAAGACTATCAATACGCCATCCACCGTCGATCCGCATCGCAGCGAGAGGTCAATGAGCTTCTACAACGCAAACATGCATGGTCTTCGACAGATCTGGAGCGATTCACACAGCTATACCGTTCAGATCACACCAACGAACAGAAAGAAGTAGCAGCTCAAGAGCGATTAGCAACAGCAGAAAGAACAGCAGACGATGCCCAAACGCAGCTTGCTAGATCGATACTGGCAAGATATCATGAGGAGCAAATTTGGAGCGATAAAATTCGCCGAGCAAGCACTTGGGGGACCTGGGGACTAATGGGCTTCAATGTATTGCTGTTTGTCGTGGTACAATTAGGCCTGGAGCCTTGGAAGCGGAAGCGACTGGTCGGAGGGTTTGAAGACAAGGTGCGGGAGGTGATACAACAAGAAAATCAGAAGGTACTGCTCAACGCCCAGGCTTCGCCTGAGAGTAAGGTTGTTACCGTAGAGAACATACCAGGGACACCTGATCTAACTCCAACCCACATGGTGTCAGCAACAAATATTCCGAAAGAGTTACAAATGGTCATCGAAGAATGGAATCATCAGGAGGATTGTGGGGTGATGGAACCAAGGCCTGAGTTGATTACCACTCGGGATGGTGTATTCAAAGATAAGCAAGATCTATTGAGCACATTTGAAGTTAGGGCGCGCAACTCAGTAGGTTTTATAAAACAACAAGCACAGAGACTTTTGAGTGACACTGAGGTGGTAACATCTCGGAAGGAATTGACGATGTTCGCAGTGCAAAGTGCCGCTGCGGGTGCGTTACTAACTGGGTTGGTTTCCTGTATCATATTGCATAAATAGCTCGATTCGAAGCTCTTTGTTGGGCTTTGTAAATTAAATACAGCGCCGTAGCAAAAGTGTTCGTGATCGACGTCGCACGGGCCATATGGCTCAGTTCATACCGTGTATTTTCAACTCTCTCCACTCCTCAACGAGTGACACCTAATTTCCAGTGCCACGCCCAAATCCTGATGTCAAAAGGCCGCCAAAAAGAAACACCGAACCCCGAGCCATGACCAATATGGGCAAGGGGATGATCCTGGTGTTTTTTACTTCTTGGGTGGAATAGTGACGGTACCCTACTCATACTGGCGGTAGGGAAAAAGAATTCGGACACCCCATACTTGCTCGGCAATGGTTAACTCAGTCATCCATCTACTGATAGCCGGGGAATAATGTATGTCTAATTATTATCCGACAGGTGGACAACGGTCTTAAAAACACCTCATTTCGTGTGTATGTAAAAGTGATTTGTTGAACTTGAGGCAAAAACATATATGTAAGAAAAATATAGAAAAATTACCATACAAATTCTTATCACTTCGCATAAGCATTCACCCAAACCGTCTATTATCCAGCTCAACCTCAAACCTCACTGGCAACTCAGACTCAACCCTATCTGAATTCTCACTACCTGATCTCAAAGTTACCCTTCTTTGGATGGATAATTTCGCGTTCAACCATGCTACACATTGCACAATTAAACCCCACAACTTCTCTTCCCTACATCGATCACTCGCGATATCATCTTCGCTTCTGGCATTCTCGCGATTTTCCAACCTAAATTGGAACTTCAAAACATCCTTCCTGGTCACAATCCCGCACAGTGCTCCATGGTGTTCAACTAACACCACTCTTGGTTCAACTTTCTTAAAGATCTCCATTACTGTTTCAAGTGGGAGTCGTGGGTGAACAGTCAATGGTGTGGGATCAATGAAGCGGGCAAAATCGATAGAAAAAACCCCCCTAGCACAGAGAGAGGCGGATACAGCCGATGTTGCTGATACGGGGTCTTCTGCTGGCTGTGAAGAAGGCATGAACGAACATTGGGTGGTGGGCGGTATGGTCCGCTCTCGTTTTGCCCGTTCGATGCCGTATTTGAGTTCGCTGCGGTTTATGTAGCCAAGAATTAGCTGAGAGGAGCAGTCGTGAACAATTGGAAAGCCTCGGAATGAAGTGGTTTTCAGAATTTCTTCTACGCGATGGATTATGGATTAGGATCCAACACTAAACATAGTAGCGCATAGGAGAATGAGATGGGTTGTACCAATGTCCTCCATGGTCGTCCCAGACACTGGCAGCACAGTGAGCTCTCCGTTCATGACCTGCGACACCGGAACTCCAAAGGAATGCTCTTCCTTGTTATCCAGAAACGGAAACCCATTGAACCAGATCATCCTGTCCGCAATGCCACCCTTGCCTAAGCGCTCTGATACTGCTTTGGTAACTCCCACCACGATCATGGTCGGAAGGATATACGTCAATGCCCCAGTAAGTTCAAACATGATAACAACCACCGAAACAGTAATGTGCATTATACCACTGAGGGCCGCTGCCGCTCCAAGAAATGCATAGGTGCCAGGTGTGATACACGAGATATCTGGTTTACAACTGGCGAAGAAGTGGGAGTTGGGAGAGGCCTCATGCAGAGCTTGGACTAATATGCCAATGGTTCTTCCAAATGATGCACCAACTGCCATGGACGGAACGAAGATACCTGCAGGAACTTTGCAGCCGTACGAAATAATAACTAGACAAATACGGATGATGGTGGCCATGGTGAGAGATAATATCATCGACCAACGGTTTACTGGACTAGCTCAGGCATTCTTATCAGTGCCACTGGCGCGATTTACGAACCCAGGAGGGTGAATCATACCGGCAGAGTCCATGATAATCATGGCCTCCTTCGCATTCGCGGAACAAGATTTCCATGCTCTCCGTCATGTCAATTCTTAAAAAGGTGTTAAAATAACATATGATGGCTGTTAACCCCGCAAGAAACGCAGCTTCGGTGATGGCGTGATGAGTGAGAAACCGTTTTCGGAAAGCTTGTACTCGTAGGTTCCACTTTATCACAAATTCGCCGTACAGACCACCAAAGATTCCGATTATGATGAAGAAAACGACTTCGAAGAAGTGCCAATCTCGGTCATAAGAAACCTGAAACATAACGAGTTGTCCTGTACGGAAGGGATTCATAGCCTATACCGCATGATGAGTTGATTGCTTCATTTAGGTAATCGGATGGAAGGTGAAAACGTACTGCTAACACAGCTGTAGCAACAAGCGCACAGAAATAACTGCGCCACATTGTCTTCAGAGGAAAGTTTGATGACATTTCCTATCCCACAATTGTATCAGAGGTTATTCAGACATTGGACTTCCGAAGTTCGAACCTCCAGCGAAAATATAACTCCTCCGATCGGAGACCCAAATGCAACTCCTACTCCCGCAGCAGCACAGGCAGACATGATCTCTCGCATCTTGGAAGCATTCATCCTGTACTTGTCAAACAGCCGACTAAGGACATTGCCAGCACAAACAGCATAATGCACACTCGGGCCTTCCTTTCCAACACTCAACCCCGATGCAATGGCCAAGGGCAAACCAATCGATTTGATGAATAGTGTCCACCATCCTAGAAACCCCTTCATAACAAATCCCGCAATGATGCACTTGATTTCTGATATTCCGGAGCCCGCCGCGTATGGCGCAAATGACTTGACTAAAACGGCAGAAGTAATTGCGAAGAGTATCTGTTTAGAGTTCAATTTCGGATTACGATAGAATTGCGGGCTAGACGTACGGAAAATATTACGTATAGAATGTAATTCACTAGCCAAATCATGCTCCACGGCTTCCATTCTTCACAAGCTGTATCGCATTGTCAGTTCTACTGGACTACGAAAGCAGGCAGATTCTACCCACTGCCTTCAGCTCCCCAGCAACAGAAATTTTCATTTAGATAGAATGCCGTTGTGCAGTGTCCTCGCTTTATGTCTGATAACCACTCCGTTACGATATTCAAGAACGACGCATTCAGACCGATTGCAATACCTATTGAATTCACATACCTTAGTACTGGCTGTTTGGCTGATATTGTTAAGCTTCAGTCTACCGCAGCGTACCGATTATTGTGATAACGATCCAGGCCTGGCCAGCATCATAGGTGTCCCAGAGTTTGCGCCTCCAGAGCGCAGCACGGCCGCCAGTGATAACGAAGCCATCCTCAGTCTTTTTATTCACAATCATTCGCTGTAACTGTGCTCGCGAGGCATCCTGGACCCAATCTAGATATGATGTGAGTAATAAGTGATTAGCCAAAGGAAGGGTAAAACCGATTGTAGTAAAATCCTACATCCAAATCTTTAGTCAATACAATAGCTTCCTTAAACAAAGCATAGCGCATAGCCGGAGGGGTCAACAACTTCATATCTCCGTATCACCTCTATCTCTTCAATATGATGTTGTACGGGTCGAGTGTCCGCAGGTGACAGACCACTATCGGCGGAATGTGTCGATACGACATTGGAAAGTTGCGGCGAGACGGATGATTGGCGCTGATGTGAGGAGGTCATGTCATCAACTTAACTGATAAGTTAGTAATTGTAGGGAAGTGAAAAAGGAACAATACTTGAGTAGTCTAATTATGTCATGTACGTTTACTGTAGTTGAAACAATAGTCTGTCAAATTGAAGCTTCGTTGACGCTCAGTACAGTTAATTGAGGTATTGGTCAGCATATTACCCAAAAGATGTAAGGCCGGCAGAAGTCGGGGACTAAATGATTAAATCTCAAACTGAATCTACAAATCTCAAAGTGAAGGAAGGTATGGCCATTGTGATGGGTGTACTCGGTGGAGTGGGCGGCTCTCTTTTTGGGGGTTTGTCTTGGCCGCGTCACGCAAAGCACTTTTGGAAGAATTGGAAAAGATTATTACTGTAATAGATATTTGTGTGTATGTGACAATCCTACCCTCGTACGAGGCGACTGCCATTTGGATGGCCCGAGCTTCTCTATGTATGGACTTGTATATAACGAGCTTCTCTATGTATGGACTTGTATATAATGAGATTCTTCTCCTTTTTTCATTGTCTTCTCCAATATAATTATCATCCTTCTTTCAACTATCAAAGTATCCCATCTACTTGTTAATAACACCAGTGCGCTAGTAGGTTGAGAGAAGCTTGCGAGAAACTCAATTGTGGAAGTTAAAAGTTAAAGCGTACCTCAACACTTTGCATGATTCTGCTTTCATTGGCAAAACATTAGGTAGGCAATGGTAACTGCTTTCAACAGACCTGTAAGGCCTGATGGAGGCCATGTTGTGACTGCTTTCAACCGCATAGCTGTAAAGCTGTGCAGGGGTCCCAGGTATTAGGTTCTTACGGTTCTGTGATCTTTACCTCTGTCCATCCTAGCATACCCAATTCCAGAATGTCTGAGGCCCAAATCAACTGCTCTCAGAAGGCAAGTCGTAGTACAAAGAAAAAGAGATTAACTGCCATTCAGTCAGCACTCCGTCATGTAAAGACACATCTTTGACATTCCTACTCACTTCGAAGAAAGGCCTATATACTTGCATACATGGAGACACCTTCGATCAGAATCAGCCCTACTCAATTTCGAAAGCCCACTATCAAAGAAGCTGCAGCTTATACCAAGATATCATACAATACCAACAAAGATTGAAGAAAGCCTAGCAATAAATCAAAGATATTATCGAGAGCTGCAAGTCTATGCAGAGTTCAACCACGTCAGGCGAAGTGGTCAGAAATAGAGGAAAAGGTTACCACTGATCTTCTCGCTATATGAAAGAATGGAAAGCCAGTGCTATTGGGGTGGATTTGAAAGAAAGCATTTTTATACTTTAAGGAATATTATCCTAATCAGTCTGAGGATGACTTTTGCTTCTTGGCTGACTGGTTCCTGAATTATCTAGAGCGGAATGCAATTTCCTTTTGTGCACCAACAAACAAAGGGCAGAAAATCTCAGTGGACTATCAGACAGTAGTTATCAATCTTTTGCGGTTCATATGGCAGAACTGTGATCTCTGGATTTGTTGAATTCCACCTACTCCTTCAACAGTTGGGTTTCATGAGGATCAGATGATGGGGTGTATTTCTTTTGCATGGATGGGAAATATGGACCAGACACCTCTTCCATTTGAGGTTCTTGATGATTATACCTATGATGAAACTGGTACCAACTCAGTACAGATTAAATCTACAAAGAGTGGCTGGGATAAACGTCAGGCTACCATCATGATGACCTGCTTTGCTAATGGCCACCCACGTATTAAGCCAGTGATAATTTTCAGTCAAACTCCAGATGAGAATCACAAGAGAGCACGCAGTCAACATGAGTTGAATTTGCTTCAATCGGAGGAGGAACAGTAAACAAGCAGGTACTGGTGTGGTACAATGAAAAGGGATACTGTGATGAGAGGATCCTACTTCGGTACCTACATCCTCTGTGGTTTCCTGCCCTGGATAATCTTCAAATACCAAGAAATGAGCGCCATCCATCAATGCTGGCTCTGGATGCTGCACGATTCCACAGAACGGAACGTGTTAAATAACATCTTTGAAGTCACAACACTACTCCTGCACTCATTCCAGGTGACTGCACAACCCTTATTTAGGTTGTAGATGTGGTCTTCAATCAGCCTTTCAAGCACAAGATATCAGCTGCACTGGAGGATTGACTTGAAGCTTTGAAAGAAGGTACTTTGGATATACAGCATGGGGAGCTGTTGCCAGATGTTGCTAAGAGACATATTACTGTTGTACATTGTGATGTCCAGGTATGAAGCTGAGTCCTAAACTGCTACCGACTTCTTATATTTGTTTAAGCATGGAACGGAATACATACTGAACAACAATTAATGATCACTCAAGTATTTCGGACTCTTGGGTATACAACGACAACAGATAGTGAACTCCATATCAAGGGGTTTGAGAATGACCAGTTAGTAGTTGGAGATGCATTTAAGAAGCTTTTGCCCAATAGGCAGGACAAGTATCATGGTATGCAATTCCAACCACCAGTACTACCAACCGAACCTTCAGCTATACCCGAAGATTTTCTTGAAGAAGAGGAACTTGAAGTGTCCAGCTGTGACCCCCATATGCCCGTTCCCTTTGCTACTGTTGCTGAGGATGACTCTGAGATAGATGATAATGATTTCGAAATGATTCTTTATCAAGATGAAGACAATTGATAATACATCTCCCGCACTACCAGAATCCGAGGAGCTGTCCCTGCTGCCCTTCTGAGCACCACAGATCAGCAAGACTTTGCTTAAGAAAGTTCAGGCTCCAATTCAGACTATTCTACACCAACCCCACCACCATCTATTAGCCCGCACAGCAGTCGGAGCGGCATCGGAGGTATAGATCCAGGAGGTAGAGGTCGAAGTGGTCAAGGAAGAGGAAGAAATATCCAGATGGCAAGAATGCCAAAAATACTGGCTGTGGAAGAAAGTGAGGAAGAGATTGAACTCAAGCGTTCCAAGAGGCTACGCATTTCTGAAGAACTGCAACTAAGTATGTAAAGTTTGATATGTTTAGAGTTTTCCACTTAATATTGAATTCTCGCCAGCTTCTCTCAATCTCCTAGTGAACTGGTATTATTAACGAGTAGATGGGGCAATAGGTTATTCCTTGCACGTTCAATTTCTGCAAATTGGCTACCGCGCAATTGTGATGTAAAGAGATTACCTATTGCAAGGATTCTGATTTGCAGATATTATATATATGTATCAGGATTGTGTATATGAGATCTGATATGAGATCATGGCTTGTATGGAAACCTGAGACGTGAATGAAGATACAAGGATATTTTAGTGCATAATTACGAGATTCTAGATTGTATGGCAGGCTCTATATAGATTATAAGATTCGGCATTGATTCACATACAATCAAGTATCTATTTATCACTCTGTAATGGCAGTGCCAGGTGCACTTGGCTCCCAAGCACACTTGGCCCTCATAAGTGCACTTGGCTCCCAAGCATACTTGGCCCTCGTAAGTGCACTTGGCTGCTGAGGCTGGGTAAGTGCCCTTCATATATAATTACCTCGCGAAGTGCTTTTGGCACGCTAGCGATTATCAAACCTACATACCGTACAATTGATATCTTTATCACTTACTCCCATTTGCAACCGTATCTTTAAGTATCTATCCATACGAGGATGTACGTCCTTACACTATAATCGCTTTTCAGTAACCAGATACGTTTCGCTCACGGGATTTCGTGATTACCCCTTTCGACGCGTCTGACCTATACCGAGAACTATCGCTAGATTGTCAATACAAGTAGAACAATCAATCAGAATAAGTATACCTGTCAATTGAGTCAATTGACTACTATAGAGATCATTCCGAGGTGATTCGGAGGTCAATCATTTTGAAGAGGCTCGTCACCGACCGCGATTATTATACGTTGACACACATACTCTCACGAGCTATAAGTGTCGAAGCTTGATAAGTACACCTAAATTAAGTTAATTGACGGTAGCAGAGACGATTCGGGGGTCAATCGATCCCGAGAAACACGTCACCGGCCCTTATGGCCACTGCTGATAAGACTTCGAAACAAGTTTAACGAGATCCATCGTATACGAACGGATGATCTGAACAGACCTTCATCAACGTCACTCTCACATGTCGATTAATTGGTTCTACGATACCACTTTTCAAACTCGTCACTACTCGGAACCCATACAGATTATCTGTTAGGGGTTATCCCTTAGCAGGTGCACGAGGTACGGAGGATGTCCATGGCAATCTGCATTCGGTCACCTGTCACTATGGATGGTCGATGTCACACCCACAGCTATCCTATCCTCTGAGCGACGAAGCTACGCATATCCAATACCGAGCCTGGACAAAGCGGAATGATTAACCCGTGCGAGGGCAGTGCACCTTCTCGATCGAACAGCGATAGTCACGATACTTAGCTGGCGGATTCATCAGGCCCGAACACTTAGGGTGGTATGCTACTATATGCCTAGGCCCCCGATAGTTAGGGACGTCATGAGTTGATGAAGCACGATCACGCCATTGCGGGGACTTACGGGTCAGCCGTGCATGATTGTTTCGACCAGAATTACTTTACCTTATCAGCAATATGGGACAACCGGCTAGAGCGGGGTACGCCTCTACACTCTCCGGTAGGCACAC
>MU122119.1:48648-105698 GCA_014904905.1 Wilcoxina mikolae CBS 423.85
AAACCGCCATGAGCCATCTTTCCAGATTTTGCACACGAAAGCCCGGAACGAGGTGTTCCAATTCAAAGATCTAAATCTCAACGCCGAAAACCGTCGTCATGAAAACCAAAATCTATTTCCCACGTCTCCAGCAATTCGAATGATGAAAAATCACCGGCCAGGAATCAAGTCTCTAGCAGACCTCTCATTCTGGTGTGGAATGCCAAAAGGGGAACTTCAAAATCACATTGCATGGTGTTTCAAAAGATATGGTAACTATACCGGATATGTCGATAACGACGAAGAATTTCGTCGTCTACAAAACGCAAAATACAGTCGTTATGATTCCGCAGCCATTCCAGTGACATCATTTCAAGGCGACAAGCACACGATTTACATTGTACGATGCACTGGAACCAACCAATGGAGGAAGTATAAGCCTCCCCGAAATGTTACAGTTTTACTCTGGGATGGAACGCAGGGACAGTTCAAGTCGACTAGAGGACGAATTCCAGCGAGATTACGATGTCTTTTCGTCATTGAGGATATGTAGTCAAATTAACGATCACTTTTGGCCCTTGTCACCACAATGGTTGCAGGCCCAATGCACGAGGTTCCGGGGATGGTGATTGTTGAGCAGCGAGATCAGACACCTATATTACCTTTGGAGGATGGTAGTTATCGTCGAAAACCCCTTTTTGGCGTTGGATCGACGTATGTCATCCCTTTATACATGATTCAGTGTGCAGCCTATATGCTTCCATTTTCTTCTGATCCAGATAATAGTCGATGGTTTTTAAATAATACTATTGACTTTGATGCGTTCAATTTATTGTATGAGTAGATAGGACACTTGAAATTGTCGTCGCGCATATTGTATAAGTCAATCACTTTTATACCTGGAAGAAATTTGTATATTAGTAAATATTAGACATAGCAGTGCGCAATGTGCAGCTCTGACGACGAAATATGGCATCGCGCACAATAATATGTGATATTATCATGAGATCAGGATAAGTGGGAACTAAATCTTAAGCGAGAACCTTAACAATTGACAATGAGTGTTGTTACGTGAGTTGCCAACTTGGCGACGACTATTTGAAATGCTTGGAGTACGAATTTTGTATGGTGAGGGTGGCAGCACGGGGTCAAGTTTCAGTGACGCTTAGAACGTTCAGAACGGTATCGACCGTACCGTACTGTCTCGGTAAGCAAATTAGTTTTTGCTGATGTTCTCTGACTATCCAATGACTCCAAACAAGCCACAATCAGTCACATCGTATATGGTGCTAGTTTCACTGCAAATAATTTATTTACGGCCACTTTCAAAACTTGGATTATAGATTCAGGTGCTTCTCATCACATGTATAACGATTGCAACTAATTCGTTTCATATTAAAGGCTGGCGTCTTCAATCTCCGTTTATTTATTTATTTATTTATTCATCATACAGCATGCAGCCCGCAGGCTATGGCTGGTGAAGTACAAACAAATAACCATGAACAAGCATAACAAATGAAACCGAACAAAGGAAAAACGAAAAACCTTTGGCTAGGTAGAACCGCTCCGCACCCTCCTGTCACCTCTGCTCTAGTTACAAAGAAATATTCAAGAAATCATAGTAGTCTGTAACACACTTCGTACAATAGTGAACAATCTGTCAGTTTCGTTTTGCCTGGTCCTGCATATCATGCGGGTTTTCACCCTAGAGTTTACCCTCCGCCACCCTTCCCCTGTCTCCTTCGCTCATTCTATCCCACCACATCTTCCCATTCCGATTCTTCCACATGCCCCGCATCATCCTCTCCACTCTTGCTCTGATATTCCTCCACATTATTGTTGACAGTTCTCTGACCTACAATCTGATTGTCACCCTGCCCAGGGTATTCATCATCAAGGAATTGGCCAAGGTACCACCTTCATGTTGCTATATGTGTGTCATGCAGAAAATGTTTTAAAGGTTGCATTACTTTTTCGGTATATGGAAGATACTTCCAGAGATATTGAGTGTAATTGCGGTGCAAGGTGCACTTGGCCCTCCCAAGCACACTTGGCTGCCAAGGCCAGGTAAGCGCCCTTCATATATAATCACCTTGCGAAGTGCTTTTGGCACGCTAGCGATTATCTTACCTACATACTGTACAATTGATATCTTTATCACTTATTCCCGTTTGCAACCGTTTCTACACATATCCATCCATACGAGGACATACGTCCTTCCACTATAATCGCTGTTCAGTCACCAGATACGTTTCGCTCATGCGGTGTAGTGATTTCTTTACTTTTTCGATGCGTCAGATCTACACCGAGAACTATTGTTAGATTGTCGATACAAGATAAAAATCATCCAATTGAGTTGATTGACGGTAGTAGGGACGATTCCGAAATGATTTAGATGTGAATCAGTCCCGAGAGACACGTCACCAGCCACGATAGATAGGTACCCCTGGGAACTCGAAATGTCTCCATTCACGACCTACACCGAGTATCACCACTAGAACAATGAATCAGGATAAGTATACCTGTCAGTTGACTGCCGCAGAAACAATTGTGAAGTCAATTAGCCCCGAGTGTGGTGTCACCTACCCCACATGACGATTTCATGAATCACACCTTTTCGAAATGTCGCGACACATCTGAACGAGCAATCATACGGATTTGAGAGCTACTAATCGCAGAAGCAGAGGGTCTTGATATGTATACCCAATTTAGGCTGATGGTAGCAGAGATGATTCCGAGTTGATTCCGGAGGCCAATTGGCCAGAGACGTGTCACCGACCAAGTCTGTCGAAGTCGATCACCATTCAACAAATAGGCTACCAATCGTGAGAGTGACGAAATCGGATAAGTTACCACCCATTTGAGTCAATTGACGATTACAGGAATGATTCTGAAGTCCTAGTGACCCTGAGAGATGCATCACCGGCAATACCGAAATCCGCCGACCTCCAGAGATTCCTTCGAACTTTTTCCGACGAGTGAGACGAGTCAGATAACATCGACGGCAGTCAATCGAGCATGAAGTGTTGGCGATGCCAGAATCGACGATACCACTGCACGTATCAATTCGTCAAGCGAAGTACGCCTACAGACGATCAGCCAGATTTACACACGGTCGAGGCCTACAGAGCCGAAATGGCCGAATTCTATGAGAATCTCCTGTTTTGCGGAAGATTGAAGCGCGAGAATGCTGAACGATCGATCGATGCCACCAATAGCAATTACCATTACGATTACCCTTCTTTGAGACTCCTTCGAGTTATCTACGTTACGGATGCTATTAGGAGTCATTAGTTGCGGGTACGGAAGCCATGTGAGGTCGGAAACAACATTATGAGATTATGCCATTACATATGATTGGAACGAGTCATGGCGACATTCAGAAGCTATCGAGTTTAAGATAGTGGAGCAGCGATTGCTACAACTCCGAATGGGAATCAACGACACCTTATCGCCAAATGAGCGAATACAGATATGTGCCCATACGATGGGATACGAAGCGGATTCCTAGAAATACGATGGTGATCATTTGGTTTAATTGTAGTCGGAAATCTGAGGATCCACGGGGCAACTGGAGGATGGACCGTCTGGGCACTCTTCCGGAGACCAGCGGATTCCGTATGTATATACAGTTTAAGGAGGTTCGATTGATAGTTGTCGTATCCCCAAGTGGGAATGGACGTTATTTGGTTGTCAGACAGTCCCAATCGGGTGAGGCAAGGATGTTATTTGGCTGTCAGACAGTCCCAATCGGGTGAGGCAAGGACGTTATTTGGTTGTCAGACAGTCCCAATTGGGTGTGACAAGTACGTGATTCGCTGAGTGAACTTATTTCGTACAAATGGTGGCAGCCGCAGTGGATGCACTGTGTGAAGCTGGTATTGGGGTTGAATTGGTACAAGTCCTGGAATCCTGACGTCGACTTGGAAATGCATTAGACTTTTGACTCTGCGAACCCCAGGGTAAGCGGAAGTGGTGGCAGTGGACCGGGCAGACCAACCGGAATGCCCCGGGAATGCACCATGATCTACAGCTAGGAAGGAGACGTATTTCAAAGGTGGCTGTACTCCGGATATTCAAATACTTGGTGCTACTGCTTTAGACGATGTATTGGCCAGGGGAGGGTCGTCGATGGACGTTCTTCCTAAGAGTGGGACTTCGTACAGGGCTGCTGGGAGCGACCATGGAAAGCATCACCGACGGTGAGATAGGGACCAGGTGCTGGATGGGCGAGCAGGGAGTAGCAGCGGTAGTTGTGGCAGAAGAGTTACCAACAATGCGGGGCTTGAATGAATGCTACCGCCTCGCCGAGTGACGAAGGGAGTACCGGATGATGGGGGGTTTCCCATCGAGGATAACTCGTTAATGACAAGGCCTCCTGGATTTTCGCAACATCTACCGCTCCATCTTTTACACATAATATTGGCCAACACACATATGTAGCAGTTACGGGATCATACGAATACGTACGGACGTTAGAGATCATATCTACCTACCATTAGACGGAATACCGGAATGTGAATTCTTGTCAAAACATGATAGATACACGCCGAAATGACGCAAAGGCACTCGGAACGCTGAATCCATCGATTATGCCACGGACACTTTATGAGCCACACACGGCTTACCAAATACTTTACTGCAAGGAATTACCTCCGAACAGATGATCGAAATGATGGTCCACGAAAAGACTATTTTCCAATAGACAGACGAGCCGAGACTGCAAATTCACCACGGCATACAAAGGCATTCTCATTTGTGGTTATGATCGTACCAGCCTATTGCTGTACAATGATTGGGAATGGTGGTGCAGTGTGGTATTCCCGAACAAGTGTGGAATAAGATCGCGTGCTCAAGAGCCGGAACCTGGATGTGGACTTAAGATCCCATGCCATATGGACGGATCGATGAGTGGGTGTTTTCTTATGATGGACGTTATGACACCGGATGGATTACAGAAGAAGATATCAAGGACTATCTTCCTCGGGCTGGATGAGAAGACAGTCGTGCGAAAGCCGATCTTAAGGTCAGTAATGATTACCTTTATGGAGCTTACAAAGCTACAGGAGAAGCCACGAAATGTGAACTGTACGAGTGCAAATTGTACGTTCCAGAACGAATAGCCAGAGACGGATGGTCATGGCCGGAGATAGGTGAATTTCCTTATATAGCGAGGTGAGGTTACGTTTGGAACTTTCACCTTGTCTGAAGAAAGTCCTATGTTAGATGACAAGCTATGAGACTAGCAATTGAGTGCAGATGTGCACATATGCAAATTTAGAACGTACCGACGAAATCATCAGAATCAAGATCCCGGCTATGATCTAGAGATATTTACTTATTGAACCACGGTGGCAATTAAAGGTATTAGAATAGATACGAGAATCGATACGAGGATCAGCATCGGAATTGGAGAGTCATTGACGGAGCTCCGACCAAAAAGAGGGGAATAACTGTACTGGGAATTCAGAAACGACACCTACAGCAAACAATTACCGCACCGGAAGTGCTGGCATCAAGCACCGTCACGGTTGTGTACACCACAGAAGTCAACGGTTACGATGCCGAGGAATTATCATGGAAGCGAAGCCTACCGATGGGACTACCGACATACAGTCGAGATGGCTACCGGATCAGAGATATTATACGAAATGGAGCTCAATCGAATGAGAAATCTATGAGACCATAGCAGTCGGCCTAGAGGAGATTCCCCGAACTCTCTGAGGAAACTTGATGGAGCCCCAAACCCGTCAGACGAAATACGCCGGCGGCAAAGAAATGTTCGAGGTCGGAGATATGGATTATTAAGCAGCACGTAATGTGCACCTTATCGGAATGTGTACCTTATTGGGATTGCACCTCATCAGAATGTGCGGCATAATAGAAGCGCACCTACATTGGATTAAAAGTACGGGAGCAGAAGCTCCAGGCTAGACGTACGAAGCTGCGATTCAGGCTTCTGAGAGCACAAACGTCGCAAGAATACGTCGGAATATGATTTGAGCTTAGACTCCTGATTGGACATACGAGGCTGCTCGGATGCATGCTTCCTGGAGTTTCCAAGAACACAAATGCACCGAATTACATGGTAACAATGACCTTGTACGGAATGCTTACGAATTAGATATATCATCGAACGAAAATTCTCTGCAATGGGACTTTATCTCCGATAGCACCAAATGAAGCCATGACGACAATTGATTGACGTCGCCACAGATAGTGGTGATTAACCGTATCAGGCTAGATTTTAGGGTGCGTGCCCTACAGCTAGACTCGGATGGGCATGGCGTGCGCAAACCCACTACTTTCATGGATTAGGAAGTCGAAGGCATGGCAATCGGAGAATGGATGTCTGGATGCACCAGAGCGGAAGTATACTTGGTCATTTTGTGAGTACGACCTTATGGCACATTTACGAGTTAGATATGGCAACTCGAATAAACATGTACCAATGCATGTCGACATACGATGACTGCAATCGAGGACCGAACGAGGCCTACACAAGTCAACCACCACTAGATCTGAAACAGAATAGAAAATGCCAAGAGCGGAGGCTACCACCAATGAGGTCTCCTGTGTGCTTGGGAATATGAAAGCACAGAGACATGGAAACCATATGAATCTGACAGCTCTCAAGAGCAGCAGCTATGACCAAGATAAGTACATGATGTAATTATGCTAGTTGTCTGCTGCAGCGATGCGATACTGACCGCGATGGCCTTGCCCCTCATATGACGTTCAAGAACACGTTCAACGAAAGAAATTGTATACAAGCGATCGATTAGGCGGAAGTCAATGGCACGACCGATTCGAGCACCACCCAACCAATACTTTGGGGATCAATTGCTTGGATTCGGAGAAAACTGGAAGTCGATTTGGATATTCGGAACCATGGACTTGCAAGCCTGCTGAAGGAGTGGGCTTGGAGGCCTGCTGATGGAGCAGCTTCGATTTGGAGGTGGACTTGGACGATTCAGGGTCAACTGGACATTTCCTTCTTCCTTTCTACTTCTATTCTTCTGTTCTTATAGATTTCGGCCCGGTACAAATTGCGTCGGCACGGATTTTACCACCCACCACTGGAGGTGGATTTCTCCGTGCACTGAATCCGCAGTGAGGTCGCCGTGATGGCACCGATCGGTCGCCGGACTTATGCAGACGTACGAAGGCGTACACACCTTATCTTGTCTTTCTTGATGTATATCTGTTGCAGCCCAGGGGGTCTGCTGATAAAGAGGGAGATGATGTAATGGCGGTGCCAGGTGCACTTAACCATTCCAAGCACACATGGCTGACAAGGCCGGGTAAACACGCTTCATATATAATCACCTCGTGAAGTGCTTTTGGCACGCTAGCAAATATCTTACCTACATACTGTACAATTGATATCTTTATCACTTATTCTCATTTGCAACTGTATCTACACATATCCATCCATACGAGGTCGTACGTCCTTACATCTAGGGCGAACCACTCCAATGTCTTTTCGCATGCTTTGTCTTTCGCGTTGATATAATGGCAATCTCAAAAGAAGATGTTCTGGTGAATGGAAACCTCCATAGCAACAAGGGCAGTGGGGGGTGTGAACACAGTTCGTTGGTATTTTGTATAGGTAACTGCGGAAGTAACCATGACCTGTTCGTAATTAGGTGACAGTTGAGGTAAACTGGTGGTTACCAGTGGTAAAAATCTGATCTGGTTTGGAACGGAAGGTTCCAATATAGTTCTTTCCATTTGCTGGGTGTCACATCCACCACTCGCTCCATTCCTGCATGTTAGTTGCTCGGGTAACCCTCTGGAGGTAGGATAAGGAGGTAGGATAGTAGGTAGGTAGTTTTTCGAGAGTGGCCTTTTTTGCCAACTTGTCGGCAAGTTCATTTCCAGGTACATCGGTATGACCAGGAACCCATTGTACTGTGATCGTAGTCTTGAGTGCATGGAGGTTGTTGGAGATATTGGAGAGTGCCAGGGAAGTGGACAGTCCAGGGCTGGGTTTGAATATATTGAGACGTTGTATGGCAGCTTAATTATCTGTGAAGATCCATATGTATCTTTTGGTGAGGTTATTATGTTGACATATCTGAAAGCATTCCTGTGTGGCTTTAAGAATTCCAAGTAATTTGGCATTGTAAACTTCTTGTTGATGGCCCATTGGGTAGGTCGCTTCCATGACTGCTTCTTCTGTCATTTCCACAACGGTTCCTGCCCTTATGTTCGCCTTCAAAATTGATCCATCTGTATAACAAACAATATTGCGGTTATCGTTTTTGAACAGTGCGTACTGTGCTTCATGGGCTTCAGCTTCCTTCTCTTTTGATAGGGGACTGATATGTGTTTTGACTCTGGTTTCTATTCATGGTGGACATGCCATGGTAGAGTAGGTTTCGATCTCCGAGCTGTTTGAGATCCAGGGACTGAGGGTAGATACCATTTGGATGAGATATGTTTCAAATTTTTGATTATATTTTTGCATGCTGTCCCAAGGAATCCAGGGTGCATTTGTGTTACTGGACTCAGGAGTTTCATCGAATGGAAGGAACGTCAGTGGACAACGTTGTCGGATTGGGTGCATTTCAGAAAATATGGGTATTCGAATTGCATGTTTTCTTCGCATGTGATTAAGTCGTATAGCTACCGAGGGGAGGGCAGATTCGTTGTGTAAGGCTATTGTTGGTGATGTACGGAAAGCTCCAAGTATACAATGAAGGGCTGTATTCTGAACTGTTTCAAACTTCTGTTGATACGTTGCTTGCCCCTTCCACCACACTTCGGCCCCGAAGTCGCAAACAGGTATAACACATACATTGCATAGTTGGCAGACTGGGCTAGGAGTTAATCCTGATTCTGTATTGGCTAGTGATTTGAGTGCTCCAAGGGCTCTTTTGCCACTTGCGGCCTTCAGCATAACATGGTGTTTGAAGTTGATTTTCCTGTCAAACCAAATACAAATCCAGCTTACTACGTCCGGGCTGATACCTTTCGTACCAGGGAAAATGGTTGTGCCATTGGGAAGGGTAATCATTTCATCATCTGTGGTATCGCTATTTCGTTTATTGTGGAAACGCAGCAGCTCTGACTTTGAGTCGTCAGATCGTACAGCGATGTTTGCGGCCCATTTGAAAGCTGTTCGTGCAGCTGCTTCCAGGCAACATGCCTTATTGGCTTTTGATTTACTTCGAACTACAATCGCAATACAATCAATGTAGCTTGGAGTCCAGATGCAAGGGTAGTGGGTTGTTAGTTCGTAGAAGAGAGGACTGAGATACAGGAGGAAAAGAATTGGTAATGCGGGTGATCCTTGGGGGATTCCTGTTCGGACAGGACAGAGGTCTTTCTTCCTTCCATTGAATGCCAGTACTGTTGTCCGGTTGGATAAGAAGTGTTCCACCCACAATGGAATTGGAATTGGGTAGCCCCTTTGTCGTAGGGTTTGGAGGAGGCCATCTTTGGATACATTGTCAAATACACAGCTTACATCCGTAAAGAGGGCAGTGGTACTTACCTTTGATTGCTTTGCTTGTTCAATTTCATGTGTAAGTGCCATGGCAGCATCAATAGTCGAACGTTGTCTTCGTCCCCCTATTTGATCTTGGTCTAGTAGGTTGTATTTGTCAGTCATATATGCAAGTCGGTTTGCCATCAGCTTTTCGAGTATCTTCCCAAGGCAATTGAGAAGAGCAACATGTCTGCAGGCCTTCAGTATTGGATAATCAGGTTTTCCTGGTTTGGGAATAATCACAGTCATTGCTTGTCGCCAGCAGGTAGGATGGTATCCTGTGGTTCCGAGTAATACAAACAGACTGTTGAATTGTTTGGTGGCTGCTAAGTAAGCATTTCAGACACAGTAAAACGGAAGTCCATCAGGTCCGGGTGCTTTGAGTGGTGCAGAGATAAAAATTGCTTGTTTGATTTCGGTAGGGGTAAATGTGATCCATGGCAGGATTTGTCGAATGCGGACATCAGTCGGAGGAGGTGCTACAGGTGGGGGAGGCAACATTGTAGATCGGAAAAGGGCAGCCTTTTCTTCAAAGGTAACAGCTGTTATGTTAGAGAATAACAGGGGTGGTGTTCTCTGGATTTTGCTTGGTTTGGGGTAACGGAGGGCAGTCAATATTTCAGTGCCTTGTGCCTTTGCTGAAAATTGAATCCACATTGATATTTTGGAGGTACGGATATCTCGGGAGTATAGGTTGCGAACAGCTTTGAACTTGATATGATCGCTGTCGAGGCGAGTTTTCTTTCACTGCTTCTGGACTCGGTTCATATTTGTTCGGGAGATTCTGAGTTGCGGTGCCCACCAGCGTTTTGAATGTGTTGCAAGTTGGAGGACAGGGGTGGATGCCTTTACTGCAGCAAGAATCATATCTCGTAGTAGTTTGGCAGATTAATCAAGGTATGATTCAGTCGGCTGTTTGTGTAGGTATTGCCAGACCATTCGTGAGGCATAAGGAAGTGTATTGAGAGTTTTGGAGAATATATCTCAATCTGTTTTATTCCAGTTGTATCGTATTGTGTTGGAGTCGGTGGAAACTAGTTCAGATTCTGCCACAATATCGAATCGAATTGTTGCAGGGTCTGAGCCAGTTGAAGCATTGTCACCGACTACCCGGTTTATAACGGAGGCATGGATAGCATGTGAGGTGAAGGCAAGGTCGATAATAGAGGTTCCCTTGCCAGTTCGGTAATAGTATGTTGGGGTATCCAGTTCATTGAGGAGGGAAAAGTGGTTAGTTTCCATGATCTGAACAATTTCATCTGCGCGTTTGAGTGGTTTCATTTAGGAATTCCACCATGTATGATGGGCATTCATATCACCCGCTATAATACATCGTTCAGGCAATGGGATGCTTGAGAAGCTTCTTGGGATAGTGTAGAGGTTAGAGGTTCCTTCATTTTAATTATAAATATTGAAGACTATGATCGGTGAAATTGAGGGAGATGATATTTCAAGGACTTGAACATCTGGATCTTGGCTGATGTCGGTACGTGGGGAGCATTTGATACAGGGGTTGTTTTTAGCCACATAGGCAATTGTCCTATTGTGTTTTGTTAAGTTTCTAGGTGGTATCAGAAGTTCCAATCCTGGGTGTGTTGTAATGAATGTGTTCTCTGGGGTGAATCCAGGTTCTTAGAGTAAAAGAAGGTCGGCTGTTCCAACTGCAAAGTCAAGCAGTGTATTGATAACAAAGGAGGAATGGTTGCAATTATGTTGTATGATTCGAATTTTTGTTGATGAATAAGAAGGTTGTTTAGGCATGGATGGGAGCTGGGTTGTCTTTCATAAACTTGGCTTGTACTTTGGCACGGAGGGTGGTGATTGTTGGGCATTTGGAATCATTGACCCGATGATTTTCCTTGCAGTTGAAACATTTGACAATATCATGGTCGCATTGATTGCCTTTGCGGGAACATGATTGACATGAGTGGAAAGTGGTAGTGTGATGTTTGGCACATATATTACATATGGCAGATTGTTTGCAGGGAAGGTAAGAATGGTGAAATTGTTGACAATTAGTACATTGATCGGTTGGTCGGGATGCCACATATCGTTCAGCCTTGTGTATTTTTCCGTCTACATGAACTCCGTGGTCTTGTATAAGCTTTTATTTGTGTTCAGTGTGGACTTCAATAACTATTCTGGCTGCTTTCTTATGAGGTCATGTCTGTAGCTTATTCAGGGATCATGATAGGATTGTGATCATGATATGATGGTTGTTCATCTCAATATATTATTTCAACAATTGCATTCCCATTTCACATTCGGGAAACATATTAATGTCGATGGAGTGAACCATCATTTGGATCCAGGTTTCTTGTTTCTTGAGACTCTGGGCATTTGTATCAACTGAACGAACTGTTTCCTCAATAGCAGCTTTGTGAGCTAGTACCAATTCAACAGGATACGCATCAGCAGTAAGGAGGACCAGGTTGTGTTTGTAGTTTGCAGAAACATGGCCAATGTTGGCCAATGGGTCAGCCTGGCACCTATGGAGAGTGGCGTTGATTGCAACTTTGAGTTGGGTAAGGTCGGCAGTGACTGGTTGATCACTGTGTCGGGCAATTACCAGTGCAAGTTGTTCATTGATAATGCGGCGGGGATTCCAGGTACGTCCATTCTTGTCATTCGGAGGGTATTTCTTTGCATATGCCGAGGCAATTGTTGACCACAATGTGGGCTTTGGGAAAGTCCCTTCCGGGACTGTTGGTGTTAGTAGGTCTGGAGGTGCTGGCGGTGCATCTTTCTATGAGGCTTGAATTTGTACAAGATATTCAACTCGTATTTCAAGGATGGCGATAGTGTTGAGGGCAATTGCATGTTTGGTTTCAATTGAGACCAAGCGAGTTGCCAATTTTCGGTTTTGAGTCGTAAGACGTTTGTTGATTTTAAGGATATTCTTGTGAAGTGGTTCAAGGATGGCTTTGAATACCTGATGAATTCGGTCTTCGTCTTCATCGTTGGGATCCAATACGTTGGAAATGGGGTTTTGATAATCGTCATCTTCAGAATCATCATCATCGTCAGAGGTTTGGTCATCAATCTCATCATTCTCTGGGGCATCTCCAAGATTCAGGTCTGCCTCTCCAGAGTTTACGACATTGTCCGGGTTGATTGGTTGTTGAGGTGGGGATGATGGTTGGGGTGGTCCAGAGGTTACTGTGTTATGAGCTGTACCAATGGCCCTACGAGTGCTCGAACGTGTACGAGAAATATTGAGCTGCGGGTATGGTGAGGTCCACTGCAGTGTACGTGAACTGCCGTATTTGCCCTTCCGTCCCCGTTTAGATATGTAGCCCGCATGGACTGTACTTGATACAGCAGGGGCATCCATTACGGAGAGTGGGTCTGAACTTGGATTTGGGTAAAGATGCATTCCGTATGTACTGAAAGCACCAGGTTGGGGTGGAGGTGGCATTGGGTTTGACATGAATGTGTTGCCAGGGTTCACTGTATTCTAAATATGTTATAGTTATTGTAATTTTCTAAGTATTTTGAAGTTGGTAAAATCCGACGCGTGAATGTTGTTATATGTGGCCTCAGTACCACCTGTACCCAGAGGCGGTTAGAGTTTCACCTCTTTTGTCCTAGCAAGGTGTTGGAGCCTTATACCTGAGCCTTTGCTTCCTCACAGCAGATACAGAAACATCTGTAGTGACAAGAAGACCTCTAAGAAGCCTGCTATGTGATGGGGCTGTAAAAACACTGCAAGAAAGGAAGTGCAACTCAACTCAGGAGGATCCACCCAAATACTCTGGAGGTAAATGGCGGCAAAGTAGCCGGACATTGTCGCCTACACCCTGGTAGGTCTGCTGGGCCCCCGTGTCCAATTGTATGTAAACAGTACGAAAATTCGAGAAACGGGCGTTGCCTACTCCAGTCTTTTCTGATTATGTTAAAACCCTGGCAGGGTAGACCTGGAAGGGTATCGAGACTTTGATATCAAGGGCGTTTTGAACAGATGAAAACCTGCGGAGAAACGATGAGATTCGAAATCGTGTTTCTGGCTTCGAGACATTTTGGCCCAGGCAGTCTGGGGCTTTTTGGAAGGTGTGGATAGTTCGTTCCAAGGGCTTTAAAGGCTGCTGAATCGATTGCCAGTGTCCGTTTGTAAATCGGAGTTGATTTCTTCGAGATAGAGGGGGGGAAGGTGTAAAAAAGCGACCTTTCGATGAATTGGTGTAACTATTGCAAATCCTGAGCTATCGGTCTGAAATTGAAGCGTGGGCCTCATCTATATGTAGCATCAACGCTCCCAAAGTATGATGTCAATCGGAAAAGCATTGGTTGTTGAGAAATCGGTGGGGTCTCTTTTGCAGGGGGGGAAAAAGAGGGGTAAGGGACCCAGTTTTCCACCCAGCAACAATAAAGGTCCTGTGAAAGACATGCCCTATCGTAGGGGGGGTAATCAGGGGTAAGGAATCGAATCGCAGTGTCAGTTTGTCGATAGCTGTTGTGGTTGTTGAGTTTACAAGCTATCCATGACTCAGTTATCAATTGGGCAGTGGATGGCAATGGTTCAACTGGCTCAGATCATGTAACAATTCGATTCGATATTGTGGCAGAATCTGAACTAGTTACCACCAACTCCAATAGGATAAGATACAACTGGAATAAAACAGATTGGGACATATTCTCCAACATTCTCAATACACTCTCCCATATCTCACGAATGGTCTGGCAATACCTTCACGAACAGACAACTGAATCAAACTCCTATAAATCTGCCGAACCGCTACAAGATATGATTCTTAACGCACTAAAGGCATCAACCCCTGTCCTCCAACTTACAACACATTCGAAACAGTGGTGGATACCCCAACTCAAGATCTCCTGAACAAATATGAATCGAGTCCGGAAACAGTGGAAGAAAACTCGCCTTGAGAGAGATCATATCAAGTTCAAAGCTGTTCGCAACCAATACTTCCAGGATATCTGCACCTACAAAATATCAATGTGGATTGAGTGTTTAGCAAATGCACAAGGTACTGAAATATTCACTGCCCTCCATTACACCAAACCAAGGAAAACCCAGAGAACAACACCCCTGTCATTCTCCAATATAACAGCTGTTACTTTTGATGAAAAGGCTACCCTTTTCCGATCTACAATGTTCCCTCCCCTACCAGTAGCACCTACCCTGACTGATGTCCGCAATCGACAAACCCTGTCATGTATCACATATTCCCCTACCGAAATCAAAGACGCAATCTTTACCTCTGCACCACACAAAGCCCCCGAACCTGATGGCCTTCCCTTTCATTGTCTCCGACATGCCTACTTAGGAGCCACCGAACAATTCAACAGTCTGTTTGCATTACTCGCATCCACAAGATACCACCCCACCTGCTAGCGACAACCAATGACTGTGATTATTCCCAAATCAGGAAAACCTGATTATTCAATACGTAAAGCACAACGTGAAAGACAAAGAATGCGGAAAGATATTGGAGTAGTTCACCCCCGATATCTCTGAAAGCATCTTCTATATACTGACAAAGCAATGCAACCTTTGAAACATTTTCTGCACGACACACATATAACAACACGAAGGTTGTACCTGGGACAATTCCGCGATGATGAACCCCTTGGGCAGGGTGACAATCGGATTGTAGGTCAGGGAAGTGTCAACAATGATGTGGAGGAATATCAGAGCGAGAGTGAAGAGGATGATGAGGGGCAGGAGGAAGTATTGGAAGGGGGAGGTGTAGTGGGATAGAATGATTGAAGGAGAAATGGAAAGGGTGGAGGAGGGCAAACTCCAGGGGGAGAACCTGCATGATATGCAGGACCAGGCAGAACGAAACTGACAAATTTTGAACTATTGTACAAAGTATGTTACAGACCACTATGATTTCATGAATATTTCTTTATAACTAGAGCAGGGGTGACAGGGGGCTGCAGAGTGGTGCTACTTAGCCAGGAGTTTTTCGTTTTTCCTTTGTTTGGTTTCATTTGTTGTGCTTGTTTATGGTTATTTATTTGTACTTCACCAGCCATAGCCTGCGGGCTGCACACTGTATGATGAATAAATAAATAAATATATAAGATAAGCTCGAAGTGGGGTTACCTATTATCACTCGATGACTGCTGGATCAGGATGGTGCAAGTGCCATTTCTGTACATTATTGAGTATCCACAAGATATCACTCGATCCGGTTATCACAACCAATGAAATCAGATTACCTGCTCTGAAGTTAACCACACCGCTGATAAAGAATGAAGGATAGTTATTACATCCATATGCTGCCAGGTCATGCCACCGATAATGTCAACGCAGCTGAAAGGCTGTAGATACAACAGCACCTGAGTTTCCATGAGGGCGGACGAAGTCTTTGATGTCCCTGTAAGGACGTACGTCCTCGTATGGATTGATACTTGTAGATACGGTTGCAAACGCGAATAAGTAATAAAGATATCAATTGCACAGTATGTAGGTAAGATAATCGCTAGTGTGCCAAAAGCCCTTCGTGAGGTGATTATATATGAAGGGCGCTTACCCAACCTCGGCAGCCAAGTGCACCTACAAGGGCCAAGTGCTCCTGGCACTGCCATTACAGTCCCTCACCATCGAATGGATACCATTCACCTAGCAGCTCAGAGATTAAAAGGATTCGATAGGTTCAGAACACTCAGGTCCGAAGGAATGATGTCAGTAGGGACTCTAATTGGGCACGTAGGAGATCTGAGCGGACAGATACGGAATGTCTGGCAGAGCGGTGAAGGGTAGAGAAGGTTATTTGTACGAAGGAAGGTTAAGTAGAGAAGCTCATGTGAAAAGTATAGGTAGAAGTTATTGTTAAAGTGAGAGGAAAGAGGTATGAAGACCTCAGAAATCTCCGAGGGTAGAAGGGCAAGCTTCTTGACAAGGAGAACAAGCCTTAACAATATACGAAATTAGAAAGCAAAACATGTTTGTCTTGAATCTTCTTAGTGACTTTTACATCCTGAGTGAATCTTTATAACTTCTATCACAAGCAGGTACTGAAAGCAGTAGGGATACTACTTGTGCTGATAAAACTGGAGTGACGTTCCTGGTGTTATATTATATCTTAGTTGAGAAATACTTCTGTTGAGTCTATCTTTCTACCCTCCAAGCAGTCAAAGGTTCTTGACGCTTAACCCTCTTGAATGCGTTTGTATATTCCAGATATTGGCTGCCTCATCTCACCGGAAGAGTGCTGATAATACAAACCAGATTTCAACCTCTATATCAGCTGGGAAAGAGATTGGCTCCCTAAAGGAACTGAACACTGTGAGCTTGTACGTGAAGAGCACTACATGCACTTAGCATCAACTGTCACTATCTATCGATCAAAAACAGAACTCCTGTACCACGTACACCTCAGAAAATAACAATCCTTCGCATACCTCAAGAAAATATTCTAGCTGGTCCTGATCGGAACCATCCTCCTTTCTGACTTGTGAATGCCTCACACACCAGACCATGAGCGATCCCTGCAGCTATAATGGGAGGCAGATGCTAGACTGTTTATTAAGTGGGATATTGATCTGGCACATTTCTTCGGAACCTGAAGCTTCTACAACAGGGTCATTTAAGGACAAATTTGGATCATACTTTAGACAATGATGGAGGCTGGGTCTGATACCATCATGGGGGAAGTAGTGACATTGATACGAAGAGAAAATGTGTTGTTAGTGGCAGGAGATGAGGGTAAAGAAGAAGTCCAATATAAACATATTGTACAGAATGATATTCGTGATTGAGTGGTCTACTTGATAAATAGCATCGAGGCAGAGTTGGACCAAATAGATGTATTGATTATGCAGACTCAACCAATCAACATCAAAATGTGGTGGGTACTATCTGAGTTAGTCAAAGCACACAAAGACCTAGTGTATAGGTAAAATAAGATTTATGATGCTGTGGCTTCAGGAGTCAATAGCCTGCAAAGAGTGCTGGTGGAACATTACTCAGATATCGTTGTTCAGTCCCAGGTATTTCTGACCAATGTTAGAACTGCAATCGCCATTGCGAAAGTGCAGTCTTGAGAAGCATATAAAGAGTTATGTGTGGCCCTTGAGACGCAAATACAGTGCTCAACAGTAGTGTGGACTTCTCTTTCTGACGTGTTGAAAAAGAAGGAAAAAGTCAAAGAGCGGCTTGCTGTGCAGATACACAATCAGTCAAAAGGGCTTACCATTATAAAGTGAAAAGCCAACAACAAAGCTAAAAGAGAAATTGAACCCAAGAAATAGGCTGACACTGAAAAGAAGCACAAGGAAAGTGATACAAGGAAAACTAGAAGGGATATGCAGAACGAATTTCGGGAAATCATGTGGACCCTCATAACAAGACTATCGGACGAAACCACCAAGAAATCTATCAACTCCCTAGCAAGGTTGGTCCTGAGATATCAGAAAGGAGATATCAAACCAAGTGACGAAGGGTTCCACCTTTGTTACTGTATAGGTATCAAAGGAGAAGAATATTTGGCCAAAGAGGCGTTTATTCCAGACTATGAGTAAGCTAAACCGCCACCAGGAGGTTCAGGTTCAGAATAGGGCTTTTCTGGCTCCGAAGATAAGGAAGGAGGTAATAGACGAGGAGGTGGTGATGGGGGTAATGGAGGAAGCGGTGGAAGCGGAGAAGGTGGAGGAGGCAGAGGAGGTAGAGGAGGCGGAGATAGTAGAGGAGGCGGAGGAGGTGGAGAAGGCGGAGGAAATGGGGAAGAGGGAAGCAGAGGAAGTGTTAGAGGAAGTTCACATCCAAGCCAGATCCCTTTACCTCCCTCCGAAAATATATATCATGTCACACCACTTCACAATTCTCGAACACAGGCAAAGCCCTCCAAGAAAGGCAAAATCAATATGCCTCTGCAGTTTAAGGTAGACATGAATGTCCGCAAGAACATATATCGAAGGTGGATTCGATCAGTAGAACGAGATCTATAGTATCACTGCGACCAATTCCACGATAACATGAACAAAATCTTTTGCATTGTTGAGCTCTTGGAAGAAAAGGCCCCAGCTTGGTATGATAACCGTAAAGAAGGCATGAAGAAAATCTTCTAGGTTGATAACTGGAAGTCTTTTACCAGCACTATGGAAGAAAGGTTCATTGACAAGCAAGAGGAAGAGAAGTCCCTGCACAAGATGAACAATCTAAAGTACTCTGGGGATATTTAGCACTACCTGACGAAGATGGAAACCTTCAACTTCCGAGTTTGTCTTAGTGGAACCCCCTATATCCATTCCCTTAAAGAAGGAATGCCTGAGGATATGTTGGATCGATTGTCAACTGCAGAGGTATCACCCAACGATAATACAGCCTTCATCAAGTTAACGAGGCAAGTGGATATATCTTGCGAAGATCGGTTGGCAGAAACGAATAGGTCACACAAAAACCTCAATAATTCCCAATGAAAGAAGGGAAATATGCAGGGTGACAACCACACCAGCAAAACCGACTTTCAAAAGTAAGTCAACAACCAAAACAGCTATCGACAAACGGACACTGTGAATCGATTCCTTACCCCTGATTTCCCCCCCCCTACAATAGGGCATCTCATTCATAGGACCTTTATTGTTGCTGGGTGGAAAGCTGGACCTTTTACCCCCTCTTGTCCCCCCACTGCAAAAGAATCTCCACCGATAATTCAACAACCAATTCTTTTCCGATTGACTTCATACTTTGGAAGCATTGAGTCTACATATAAACGAGGTCCACGCTTCAATTTCAGACCGATAGCTCAGGATTTGCAATAGTTACACCAATTCATCGAAAAGTCGCTTTTTCACACCTACCCCCCCTCTATCTCAGTGGAATCAACTCCAATTCACAGACGGACAATGGCAATCGATTCAGCGGCCCTTAAAGCCCTTCGAACGAACCATCCACACCTCCCTACAAGTCTCAGACTGCCTGGGCCACAATATCTCGAAACCAAAAACACGATTTCGAATCTCATTGTCTTTCTGCGAGTTCTTATCCGTTCCAATCGCCCTTGATATCACAGTCTCGATGTACTTCCAGGTCTATCCTGCCGAAGTCTCCGCACAATCGGACAATATTTGAGTTGGCGACGACCGATTCTCGATTTTCAACCGATTTTCAATTTTCAATTTTCGATTTTTCGCACTTTTTACCCAGCCTCCTTACCATATCTATTGGCCACCGGGGCCCAGCAGACCTACCAGGGTGTAGGTGACGATGTCTGGCTACTTTGCCACCATTGACCCCCAGAGTCTTTGGGTGAATCCTCCAGAGTTAAGTTGCACTTCCTTTCTTGCAGTGGTTTTACAGCCCCATCTTTAAGTGTCTCCGTATCTGCTGTGACGAAGCAAAGGCTCTAGTACAAGGCTTCAACACCTTGCTAGGACAAAAGAGGTGAAGCTCTAACCCCATCTGGGTACAGGTGGTACCGAGGCCACATATAACAACATTCACACGTCGGATATTTACCAATTTCAAAATACTTACAAAATTACAATAACTGTAACATATTTAGAATACAGTGAATCCTGGCAAGACATTCATGTCAGACCCTATGCCACCTCCACCCCAACTTGGTGCTTCCAATACGTACGGAATGCATCTTTACCCAAATCCAAGTTCAGACCCACTCTCCGTAATGGACGCCCCTGCTGTATCAAGTACAGTCCATGCGGGCTACATATCTAAACGAGGACGAAAGGGCAAATATGGCAGTTCATGCAGACTGCAGTCGACCTCACCATACCCACAGCTCAATATTTCTCGTGCACGTTCGAGCACTCGTAAGGCCATTGGTACAGCTCACAACAGAGGCATCTCTAGACCACCCCAACCATCATCCCCACCACAACAACCAACCAACCCAGACAATATCGGGAACTCTGGAGGTGCAGAACTGAATATTGGAGATGCCCCAGAGAATGATGAGATTGATGACCAAAGCTCTGATGATGATGATGATTCTGAAGATGAAGATTAACAAAACCCCATTACCAACCTATTGGATCCCAATGATGAAAAGGAAGACCGAATTCATCAGGTATTCAAAGCCATCCTTGAGCCACTTCACAAGGATATCCTTAAAATCAACAAACGTCTTACGACTCAAAACCGAAAATTGGCAACTCGCTTGGCCTCAATTGAAACCAGAAATGAAATTGCCCTCAAATCTATCGCCACCCTTGGACAACGAGTTGAATATCTTGTACAAATTCAAGCCTCACAGAAAGATACGCTGCCAACACCTCCAGACCTACTAACACCAGCAGTCCCGAAAGGGAATTTCCCAAAGCCCACATTATGGTCAGCAATTGCATCGGCATGTGCAAAGAAAGATCCCCCGAAAGACAAGAATGGACGTACCCGGAATCCCCGCCCCTTCACCAAAAAACAACGCACACTAGTAATCGACCGACACAGTGATCAATCAGTCACTGCTGTCGTCACCCAACTTAAACTTGCAATCAACACCACTCTCCGCAGGTACCAGGCTGACCCCTTGGCCAATATTTGCCATGTTTCTACAAACTACAAATACAACCTGGTCCTCCTTGCTGCCGATACGTGCTCTGTTGAATTTGTACTAGCTCACAAAGCTGCTATTCAGGAAACAGTTCGCTCAGTTGATACAAACGCCCAGAGTGTCAAGAACCAAGAAACCTGGATCCAAATGATGGTTCACTCCTCGACATTAATTTGTTTCCCGAATGCGAAACGGGAATGCAATTGTTGATAGAAGATATTGAGATGAACAACAATCATATCAAGGTCACAACTCTACCACGATCCCTGACTAAGTCAGAGACACGACCTCATAAAAAAGCAACCACAATGGCTATTGCAGTCCGCACTGAATATGAAGCAAAGCTTATTCAATACCACAGAGTTCATGTAGACGGAACAATACGCAAGGCTGAACGATATGTGGCATCCTGACCAACCGATCAATGTACTAATTATCAACAATTTGGCCATTCCTACCTCCGCTGCAAACAACCTGCCCTATGTAATATATGTGCCGAACCTCACACCTGAGTGGGACCCACTCATGTGGATCATGTTCCAGCAAAGGCAAACAATGCGACCATGATATTGTCAAATGTTTCAAGTGTAAGGGAAATTATCGGGCCGATGATTCCAAATGCCCAACAATCACCACCCTCCGTGCCGAAGTATGAGCCAAGTTTATGAAAGACCACCCAGCTCCTATCCATGCCTAAACAACCTTCTTATTCACCAACAAAAATTTGAATCATACAACATAATTGCAACCGTTCCTCCTTAGTTATCAATACACTTCTTGACTTTGCAGTTGGAACGGCCAACCTTCTTTTACTCCAAGAACCTGGATTCAACCCAGACAACACATTCATTACAACACACCCAGGATTTGAGCTTCTGATATCACGTAAAAACTTAAGAAAACACAATAGGACAATTGCGTATGTGGTCAAAAACAACCCCTATATCAAATGCTCCCCACGTACCGATATCAGCCAGAATCCAGATGTTCATGTTCTTGAAATATCAACTCCCTCAATTTCACCGATCACAGTCTTCATTATTTATAATGAACATGTAGCATCCTCTAACCTGTACACCATCCCACGAAGCTTCATCAACATCCCATTGCCTGAACGATGCATTATTCCCGGTGATATGAATGACAATCATACATGGTGGAATTCACAAATCAAAACACCGAAACGCGCAGACGAAATTGTTCAGATCATGGAAACTAACCACTTTTCCCTCCTCAATGTAACGGACACGCCAACCTACAATTACTGAACTGGTAAGGGAACCTCTATTATCGACCTTGACTTTACATCACAAGCTATCCATGACTCAGTTATAAACTGGGCAGTGGATGACAATGCTTCAACTGGCTCAGACCATGCAACAATTCGATTCGATATTGTGGCAGAATCTGACCTAGTTACCACTGACTGCAACACGATATGATTCAACTGCAATAAAACAGATTGGGACATATTGTCCAAAACTCTCAATACCATTTCCCATGCCTCACGAATGGTCTGGCAATACCTATACAAACAGCCGACTGAATCAAACCTTGATAAATCTGCCGAACTACTACGAGACCTGATTCTTGATGCAGTAAAGGCATCTACCCCTTTCCTCCAACTTACAATACATTCAAAACGCTGGTGGACACCCCAACTCAGAATCTCCCAAATAAATATGAACTGAGCCTAGCAGCAGTGGAAGAAAACTCACCTCGACTGCGATCATATCAAGTTGAAAGCTGTTCTCAACCAATACTTCCGAGATATCCGCACCTCGAAAACATCAATGTGGATAGAATGTTTAGCAAATGCACAAGGCACGAAAATATTGACTGCCCTCCATTACACCAAACCAACAAAAACCCTGAGAACACCATCCCTGTCATTCTCTAACATAACAGGTGTTACTTTCGAAGAAAAGGCTGCACTTTTCCAATCTACAATGTTCCCTCCCCCACCAGTAGCCCCTCCACCAACTAATTTCCGCCATCGACAAACCCTACCATGCGTTACATTTACTCCTACCGGAATCAAACAAGCAAATTTTACCTCTGCACCACGCAAAGCCTCCGGACCTGATGGACTTCCCTTTCACTGTCACCGGAATGCCTACTTAGTGTAATGGCGGCCGGCCTATGGCAGGGTAACCGTCCATCCGCCCAGTATATAGTCAGCTTGTGCGAGTGCTCTTGCACGCCATCGATAACCTTACCTATTGAATCTATCTCATTCTCGAATCGACGTGTGCAACCGTATCTATACTCATATCTACACGTACAACGACATACGCCCTTACACTTAGCAGCCACCGAACAATTCAACAGTTTGTTTGCATTACTTGGAACCGCAGGATACCACCCCTCCTGCTGGCGACAAGCAATGACTGTGATTATTCCCAAACCAGGAAAACCTGATTATTCAATACCGAAGGCCTACTGACCTGTTGCTCTTCTCAATTGCCTTGGAAAGATGCTCGAAAAGCTGATGCCAAATTGACTTGCATATGTGGCTGAAAAATACAACCTACTACACAAAGACCAAATAGGGGGACGAAGACAACGTTCTGCTATTGATGCTGCCATGGCACTTACACTTGAAATTGAACAAGGAACGCAAGCAAAAGAAATTACCACTGCCCTCTTTATGGATGTAAGCGGCGCATTTGACAATGTATCCAAAGATCGCCTCCTCCAAACCCTACGACAAATAGGCTACCCAATACCAATTCTATTGTGGGTGGAATACTTCTTATCCAACCGTGCAACACCACTGGCATTCAATGGAGGAAAGGAAGACCTCAGTCCTGTCCGAACAGGAATCCTCCACGGATCACCTGCATCACCAATTCTTTTCCTCCTGTATCTCAGTCCTCTCATCTACGAACTCACAACCCACTAACCTTGCTTCTGGAGTCCAAGCTACATTGACGATGTTGCGATGGGAATTTGAAGTAAATCAAAAGCCTATAATGCACGTTGCCTGGAAGCAGCTGCAAGAATAGCTTTCAAATGGGCTGCAAACAATACTGTACGATTTGACGACTCAAAGCCAGAGATGATACATTTCTACAATAAACGAAATGACGATACCACAGATGATGAACTGATTACCCTAACCAATGTTACAACAATTTCCCCTGGTACAAAGGGCATCAGCCCGGATGTAGTAAGGTGGATTGGTATTTGGTTTGACAGGAAAATCAACTTCAAACACCATGTTATGCTGAAGGCCGCAAGTGGCAAAAGAGACCTTGGAGACCTCATATCACTAGCCAATACAGAATCAGGATGAAATCCTGGTGCAGTTTGCCAACTATACAATGCATGTGTTATACCTGTTTGGCACTTTGGGCCCGAAGTGTGATGGAAGGGGCAAGCAACGTATCAACAGAAATTTGAAACAGTTCAGAATACAGCCCTTCATTGTATACTTGGAGCCTTCCGTACATCACCAATAATAGCCTTACACAACGAATCTTTGCACCCACCGGAAGCTGTACGACTTAATCACATGCGAAGAAAATATGCAATTCGAATACTGACATTTCCTGAAATGCACCCAATCAGACAATGTTGCCCATCGATGTTCCCCCCATTCTATGAATCACCTGAGTCCAGTAACGCAAATGGACCCTGAATTCCTCGTGACAGCAGGCAACAAAATAATCGCAAATTTGAAACACGTCTCTTCCAAACACTATTCACCCTCAGTCCATGGATATCAAACAGATTGGAGATCGAAACCTACTCCACCACGGCATGTCTACCATGGATTGAAACCAGAGTCAAAACACATATCAGCCCCCTCTCAAAAGAAAAGGAAGCTAAAGCCCATGAAGCACAGTACGCAATGTTGAAAAACGATAACTGCAATATTGTTTGTTATACAGATGGATCAATGTTGAAGGAATACATAGGGGCAGGAACCGTTGTGGAAATGACAGGAGAAAAATTCATGGAAGCAACCCACCCAATGGGCCATCAACAAGAAGTTTACGATGCCGAATTACTTGGAATTCTTAAAGCCGCACAGAAATTCTTTCAGATATGTCAACGTAATAACCTCAACAAAAGATACATATGGATCTTCACAGACAATCAAGCTGCCATACAACATCTCAATACTTTCAAACCCGGCCTTGGACAGTCCACTTTCCTGGTACACTCCAATATCTCCAATAACCTCCATGCACTCAAGACTACGATCACTGTACGATGGGTTTCTGGCCATGCAGATGTACCTGGAAACGAACTTGCAGACAAGTTGGCAATAAAGGCCACTCTCGAAATACTACCCACCTACGATCATGCCTCCTTATCCTACCTCAAGAGAGTAACCCGAGCAGCTAAAATGCAGGAATGGAGCGAGTGGTGGATACGACACCCACCAAAAGGAAAGAACTACATTGGAACTTTCCGTATCAAACCCGACCAGATCTTCACCAGTGATAACCGCCAGTTTACCTCAACGGTCACACAATTTCGAACAGGCCATAGTTACTTCTGTAGTTACCTATACAAGATACCAACGAACTCTGTTGACTCCCCGCACTGCCCATGTCACTAGTGTTGGCAACGAACCGCCCGGGGTTCGTACAATTGACGAACCGATTTGGTCCGTGTGAACCGGATCCTTGCCAAGCCTTTCGCCTCAAACCCCACCATTTCGACCGACAACTGCGAACAAATATTAGTAAGCGAGTTCTTGTCCGATCGGCTCGAATTTTGATGCGTCTTGTAGCTGACTTCTTCCGCTACAAGATGCGATGAAAATCGAGCCTATCGGACAAGAACTCGCTTACCTATTATCGTTCGAAGATAGATGGTTCGCGAACCGGTTCGGACAAACCTCGGAACTTCGTCCAAATCTCGGATCGAATCCGGATCGAACCGTACCCTGGTTCGATCCGCGACGAACCGATCCGCTTCGTTGCCAACACTACATGTCACTATGGAGGTCCCCAGTCACCAGAACATCTTCTTTTGAGATGCCCCTCATATTAATGCGAAAGACAAAGAATGCGGAAAAGTATTGAAGTGGTTCACCCTCGATATCTCTGGAAGTATCTTCTATATACCGACAAAGCAATGCAACCTTTGAAACATTTTCTGCACGACACACATATAGCAACACGAAGGTGGTACCTGGGTCAATTCCGCAATGATGAACACCTTGGGAAGGGTGACAATCGGATTGCAGGTCAGGGAACTACCAACAATGAGGAGGAGGAACACCAGAGGAAGAGTGGAGAGATTGATCGGGGGTGTGAGGAAGATTCAGAAGTGGGAGGTGGGGTGGGACAGATTGAGTAAAGGAGAAAGGGGTAGGGTGCTGGAGGGTAAACTCCAGGGGAAGAGCCCACATGATATGCAGGACCAGGCCATACGAAACTGCCAAATTTCTCACTGTTGTACCAAGTGTGTTACAGACCACTATGATTTGTTTTTGAATATTTCTTTGTAACTAGAGCAGGAATGACAGGAGGCTGTGGAGCGGTGCTATCTAGCCAGGTGTTTTTCCTTTTTTCTTTGTTCGGTTTCATTTGTTATGCTTGTTCATGGTTATTTGTTTGTACTTCATCGGCCATAGCCTGCGGGCTGCATACTGTATGATGAATAAATAAATAAATAAATAAATAAATAAATAAATAAATAAATAAATAAATAAATAAATAAATAAAGGAAAATATGCAGAAGAGAGATCAGCACCAGGGAAAGGATAAGAACGAATGAAAGAAACCAGAAACAGACAAAGGTTCTCATCCCAAGAAACCCCGAACTGAGATGACGGGACCTAAGCCTATTCACAGTGATAAGGCCAAAGGCCTTAAGGGTATTCCTGAGAGTCTGCTAGAAGCAAGAGCCAAACGTAACGAATGCAAGTGTTGTTGATCCTCTGATCATGATTGATAGTTTTCTGTAAGAATCCCATCAAGGCTTTGTCAAGCAAAAAGAACAAGAAACCCAAAGACTAGTAGACCAACTGATCAATGTACTAATTGTCAACAATTTGGCCATTCCTACCTCAGCTGCAAACAACCTGCCATATGTAATATATGTGCCGAACCTCACACTACCACCTCCCACTCATGTGGATCATGTCCCAGCAAAGGCAAACAATGCGACAATGATATTTTCAAATGTTTCAACTGCAAGGGAAATCATCAGGCCGATAATTCCAAATGCCCAACAATCACCACCCTCCGTGCCGAGGTATGAGCCAAGTTTATGAAAGACCACCCAGCTCCTATCCATGCATAAACAACCTTCTTATTCACCAACAAGAATTTGAATAATACAACATAATTGGAACCGTTCCTCCTTAGTTATCAATACACTTCTTGACTTTGCTGTTAGAACGGCTGACCTTCTTGTACTCCAAGAACCTGAATTCAACTGAAACAATACATTTATTACAACACACCCAGGATTCGAGCTTCTGATACCCCCTAAAAACGTACGAAAACACAATAGGATAATTGCCTACGTGGCCAAAAACAACCTCTATATCAAATGCTCCCTACATACCGATATCAGCCAGATTCCAGATATTCAGGTCCTTGAAATATCAACTCCCTCAATTGCACCGATCACCGTCTTTAATATTTATAATACACATGAAGGATCCTCTAACCTCTGCATCATCCCAAGAAGCTTCACCAAAGTTCCATTGCCGGAACGATGTATTATTACTGGTGATATGAATACCCATCATATATGGTAAAATTCGCAAATCAAAACACCCAAATGTGCAGATGAAATTATTCAGATCATGGAAACTAACAACTTTTCCATTGTTAATGAACTGGACACCCCAACATACTATTAACGAACTGGCAAGGGAACCTCTATTATCGAACTTGCCTTTACATCACAAGCTATCTATGACTCAGTTATAAATTGGGCAGTAGATGACAATGCTTCAACTGGCTCAGACCATGAAACAATTCGATTCGATATTGTGGCAGAATCTGAACTAGTTTCCACTGACTCCAACTCGATAAGATAAAACTGCAATAAAACAGATTGAGACATATTGTCCAAAACTCTCAATATACTCTGCCACATCTCACGAATTGTCTGGAAATACCTACACGAACAGCCAATCAAATCGAACGTTAATAAATCTGCTGCACTGTTACGAGACATGATTCTTGATGCAGTAAAGGCATCCACCCCTGTCCTCCAACTTACAATGCATTCAAAACGCTGGTGGACACCACAACTTAAAATCTCCCGAACAAATATGAACTGAGCCCAGAAGCAGTGGAAGAACACTCGCCTTGACAGTGATCATGTCAAATTCAAAGCTGTTCGCAACCAATACTTCCGGGATATCTGCACCTCCAAAATATCAATGTGGATTGAATTTGTAGCAAATGTACAAGGCACTGAAATATTCACTGCCCTCCGTTACACCAAACCAACAAAGACCCAGAGAACACCACCCCTGTCATTCTCCAATATAACAGCTGTTACTTTTGAAGAAAAGGTTGCTCTTTTGAGATCTACAATGTTCCCTCCCCCATACGTAGCACCTCCCCTGACTGATGTCAGCAATCGACAAACTCTGCCATGGGTCACATTTACCCCTACCCAAATTCAAGAAGCAATGTTTACCTCTGCACCATGCTAAGCCCTCGGACCTGATGGACTTCCCTTTGACACTCTCCGACATGCCTACTTAGCAGCCACCGAACAATTGAACAGTCTGTTTGCATTACTCAGAACCACAGGATACCATTCCACCTGCTGGTGACAAACAACGACTGTCATTATTCACAAACCAGGAAAACCTGATTATTCAATACCGAAGGCCTACCGACCTGTTCCCCTTCTCAACTGTCTTGAAAAGATCATTGAAAAGCTGATGGCAAACCGACTTGCATATTTCACTGAAAAGTACAAACTACTACACAAAGATCAAATAGGGGGATGAAGATAGCGTTCTGCTATTGATACCGCTATGGCACTTACACATGAAATTGAACAAGGAAAGCAAGCAAAAGAAATCACTACTGCGCTCTTTATGGTTGTAAGTAGTTGTAATGGCGGTGTCAGGTGTACTTGGCCTCGTAAGTATACTTGGCTCGCAGGCACACTTGGCCTTGCAAGTGCACTTGGCAGCCTAGGCCGGGTAAGCACCCTTTATATATAGTCACCTTGCGAAGTGCTTTTTGCACGCTAGCGATTATCTTACTACCTTACCTTACAATTGATATCTTTATCACTTACTCCAGTTTGCAACCGTATCTACGCGTATCCATCCATATGAGGACGTACATCCTTATACTATAATCGCTTTTCAGTCACCCGATACATTTCGCTCACGGGATTTTGAAATTTCCTTAGTTTTCGACGTGTCAGACCTATACCGAGAACTATCGTTAGATTGTTGATACAAGATAGGTAATCATCCAATCGAGTTGATTAACGGTAGTAGGAACGATTCTGACATGATTTACATGTCAATCGGTCTCGACGAGACGCATCGCCTGCGATGATAGGCACTCCTGAGAACTTGAAAACTCTATTCTCAACCTACAATGAATATCATCACTAGAATGATGAATTAGGATAAGTATACCTGGCAGTTGACTGTCATAGAGATGATTGTGAATTCAATTGGCCCCGAGTATGGTATCACCTGCTCCGCATGACGATTTCGAACGAGTCGCAATAACTCACTTTTTGAGACCCACAAGCATCGGAACTTCATAACTATTCCTATATCGAGTCAATTGACTACTGCAAAGACCATTCCGAGACGAGTCGGGAGTGAATCGATCCCAAGACACGCGTCATGGGCCCTTCTGGTCACTACTGTGAAGACCTAGAAATGCTTTTAACGAGATCTATCGTATATGAACGGATGATTGAGACAAATCGAACCCTCATCAACGTAAGTCTGATATATCGATCAATTGGTCCTTCTATACCTCTTTTCCAATGCGTCACTGCCGGAACCCATAAAGATTATCATCGCTAGGGTGATGATTCGAGATAAGTATTTCGTTTATTGGAGTTGATTGATGTGAGCAGAGTCAATTCCGAGACGATTCGGAGGTCAATCAACCCTGATACACTCGTGATCGGCCTGATGGTTATACCCCTGAGGAGACCTCGAAACACGTTCGATGAGATCAATCATATACGTACAAACTATCGATGGCAACCTATTGAGCAGCTTGAAGTGGTAGTGATGCCTTCATCGACGATACCCTGATATTCGCCGATTCATCGGTTCTTCAATAGTTACCCCTGAACGCATCGGTTCATTGATGATCGAGTCTGGCAGAAGTGTAATTATGGAGAATGACAACCGACGGGCAGAGTTCAAGATCCTGATAGTGGAGCTGCAATCGCAGATCATAAAGCAGCGCAGAGTGGGAAGCTTAACCCCTGAATTTTGTAAAGTGACAAGCAGATGAAAGCCGATACTCCATTGTATGATCCTACATGATGGATAAACAAGTACGAAATGCGAACAAAATTACACATCAAGTCATCGTATCTCCTAGCGGGAATGGATGCACATCAAGTCATCGTATCCCCTAGCGTGAATGGATACACATCAATGTCATCATATCCCCTAGCGGAAATGGACACATCATCTCCTCCATATTCCTGATCAGCATTGGGCAAATGGTTATCCTTTTGTATATAGGAGAATATGATAGCCTTCGGTTGACGATCCGGAGGTGCTGGTCGTGCCTATGGCATATGACCTGGTTCTAGGCTTGCCTTGTTCAAGGCTATGAACCATGAGGTGAACTGGACATCCGGTCGACTTGTAGCGCTGCGGACCCCTAGCGGAGAAAACAGGTTAAAGACCGCGAACTCAAATGAGCCTGTGGGACCGGTAGCCACCAAGGTGATGTCGGAGACTTCACAGGCGGAGGGCAGGGATACAGATATATATCTGCTTGGAGCCACCACATTCGAGGATAACATAGCTAGCGACGAGGTTCTCCAGGAATTCGCCATACGCATGGGTATTTGCACAGAGTTTTGGGAGCTTTCATGGAAGGTATCACCACCAAAGGTGAGAAAGTACCTGGAGCTGGACGAGCGAGCGGGAGCAGTGGCGGTAGTTGCGGCAGAGGAGTTACCAACAATGCGGAGCCTGAATGACTGCTACCGGCTCACCGAGTCACGAAGGTAGTACCTGACGACAGGGGGTTTCCCATCGAGGATAACTTGTTACGACAATGGCTCCTGGATTCCACAACATTCGCTTCCATCTCAAGATTAAGAGCACAAAGCCAACGAGTACAGATGGTGCTTCGGCGCCTGAAATGGGGCCTACAGACGATGGCGGCCATATTCCTGCCAAGTATCAGGAATTTGTGAAGGTCTTTGGTCAAGGCAGATGCTGCCACCGCACCGGTCAATTGACCATGCGATTGACTCTGGGCATAAGCTGCCATATGGGCGTATCTATTACGTGTTAGAGGTTGAGTCAAGAACTCTAAAGGTCTACATCCAGACAAACCTGGCCAATGGTTTCATCCTGTTGTCATCATCACCGATGGCGGCTTGAAACTCTGAAGCTGACTACCGAGCTCTCAACACGAGTACAATCAAGAATCGGTAACCCATTCCATTGATCGTAGAGATGCTTGACCATGTTGGCAGCGACGCGAAACGGCTGCTTGACGGATAGTACTTATTGAGCCACAGGAGAGTCGCGGAATGCAGATTTCTCGAGTGCAGAGTGCACCTTGCAGATATGGCGATACAAGGTTACGTTTAATTCTATCCTTTTCTTTAAGAAACACCTACTTTATAAGACATTCTGCAAGACTTGCAATTGAATGCAAATACCGAAGCATGACAGTACCAATGGCAATCGAAACCATCTTAACAACGAGAAAATCGATGGCAATTGATGAGAATCGACACCGCATTTAGTCGTCGACGGAACACCGACCTACAAAAGAGGGGAATGCTCATTCCGGAATCCGAGAAACTGCTAGTATGACGAAACCCACACCAGAAGTGCTGGAACGATAACCCATGATGCTGCAGACGTCAAGCGCACCTGGCCTCGTAAGTGCACTTGGCTTGCAGGTGCACTTGGCTTGCAGGCACACTTGGCCTCTCACGAAACACTACGCTGGCGGCCCGTCGAAACGGCCCGATTATGAGATCGGCTACGAGAAGACTGTCGGACGGATCTTGGCGACCCTGGCAATTGAACCGTATGATGACCTCCTACCGGCGATTGAGAATGCCCAGGTTACTGACCCATTGACGGTTGACGTCTCGGGTAACCTAGTTGATAATCAAATGGACACAGCCGAAGCCAGAGTCGAAGCCGAAGCCAAAGACGAGAACCAATTGAGTATTGTCGCTGGATCTCCAACATACGAGGGGAGAATATATGTCCCTGTGGAGATGCTCTCGGCGGTAGAGTGATAAGTTTCTTTTATAACCCTGAGTCTGATCACTTTGGAGCTGTTAAAACTGCTGAGCTAGTCTCTAGGGATTTCTATAGGCCTACGTGGGACGTATAAATAAGGAAGTACATCAGCGGCTGCGAAGTATGTCATCAAATCAAGGCCCCGCGGCATGCCCGCCACGGAGTCAACATGCCACCACCGAATGCATCAAATGCACAATCAGGTACAACCAACGATCAATGGAGTCAACCGCACCCTGTGCTAGCGGCAGAGAGCCAGCCAAATCAGCAGTCAATATGTCAAGCTGCGCGGAATGTGAACCAGCTGCAATACTTAATGGACGTATGAGAAGGCTACCGCATATGAGAAGGCTAACGCGTTGGAGCTTCAGTGCCGAGAGCGTGAACGCACCGAATTACATGGTAACTATGATCTTGTAAGGAATGCTTACGAATTAGATATACCAATGAACGAATATGCTCTGCAATAGGACTTTATCTCCGAGAGTACCAAACGAAGCCATGACGATAATGGATTGACATCACCGCAGATAGAGGTGATTAACCGTATCACGCTAGATTGTAGGGTGCGTACCCTACAGCTAGGCACGGAAGGGCATGGCGTGTGAAAACCCACTCCGTTCGTGGATTGGGAAGTCGAAGGCATGGATATCGGAGATTGACTGTCTTGATGCACCGGGAGCGGAAGCATACTTGGTATCTTTGTGAGTACTACGTTAGTACACACTTGCAGGTTACATACCACAACTCGAATGAGCATATGCGAATACATGTTGACATATGATGACTGCAATCGAGGGCCGAACGAGATCGACACAAATCAACCAACCACCACTAGATCTGAAGCAGAATGTCAATGGAAAGTCGAATCACGATAATCGATATACCAGTCAACTTGGAGCCTATCGGTGAGACGAATGATCAGGCTATCACTGATGAGATCTGCCGTGTACTTGGATATACGAAAGCACAGAGACATGGAAATCATACGAATCCGAAGGCTCTCAAGAGCACCAGCAGCGATGACCAAGATCAGAACTTCATGCAATTATGCTAGTTGACTGCTGTAGCAATGCGATACTGGCTGGGATGGCCTTGCCCCTCAAATGACGCTCACGCACGCGTGCAACGAAAAGAAATCGTATACGAACGATCAATCGATTAGTCGGATGTCGAGAATTCATCTGGCATATTTCGTGTCAAGTACGAAATATCGATGCAGAATGAAGCCTGCAAGTCGACCAACGACAATCACCGATTCGTGCACCACCAAGCTACCACTGCGGGGATCAATTTCTTGGATTTGGAGAAACTAGAAGTTTACTTGGATATTCGGAACCATGGACTGGCAAGTCTCAGGAATGGATATTCAGAACCATGGACTTGCAAGCCTGCAGAAGGACCGGACTTGGAGGATTTAGCGTCAATTGGATGTTTCCTTCTTTTCTCTTTCTTCTCATCATTTCATATGGATCTCGACCTGGTATAAATGGCGATACCACGTGTTTCACCACCTACCACTGGAGGTGGATATTACTGTGGACCGGATCCACCGTGAGGCTGCCGTGATGGCAGCGATTGGTCGTGAGACTTATGCAGATTAACGAAGACGTATGCACCTAATCTTGTTCTTCTTTGTGACTATATTTGATTCAGTCCAGGAGGTCTGCAGATAAAGCGGGGGATGATGTAATGGCGGTGCCAGGTACACTTGGCCTCGAAAGTGGACTTGGCTCGCAGTTACACTTGGCCTTGTAAGTGCGCTTGACTCTCAGGCGCACTTGGCCTTGCAAGTGCACTTGGCAGTCAAGGCCGGGTAGGTGCCCTTCATATATAGTCACCTCGCGAAATGCTTTTCGCATGCTAGTGATTATCTTACTACCTTACATTACAATCGATATCTTTATCACTGACTCCCGTTTGCAACCGTATCTATGCATATCTATCCATATGAGGATGTACATCCTTACAGTGGTACATTTGACAATGTATCCAAAGACCGCCTCCTCCAGAACCTACGACAACTGGGCTACCCAATATCAATTCTATTGTGGGTGGAATACTTCTTATCCAACCGTACAACAGCACTGGCATTCGATGGAGGAAAGGAAGACCTCAGTCCTGTCCGAACAAGAATCCCCCAAGGATCACCCGCATCAGCAATTCTGTTCCTCCTTTATCTCAGTCCTCTCTTCTACGAACTCACAACCCACAACCTCTGCTTCTGAACTCCAAGCTACATTGACGATGTTGCGATTGGAGTTCGAAGTAAATCAAAAGCCTATGAGGCATGTCTGCTGGAACCAGCTGCACGAACTGCTTTCAATTGGGGCGAAAACAATGCTGTACAATTTGATGACTCAAAGTCAGAGATGATGCATTTCAACTATAAACGAAAGGAATTACCACAGATGATGAAGATATTACCCTACCCAATGGCACAACTATTTCCCCTGGCACAAAGAGCATCAGCCCGAACGTAGTAAGGTTTTATTTATTTATTTATTTATACATCATACAGTATGCAGCCTGCAGGCTATAGCCAGTGAAGTACAAACAAATAATAATGAACAAGCACAACAAATGAAACCGAACAAAGGAAAAATGAAAATCCCTGGCTAGGTAGTACCGCTCTGCAGCCCCCTGTAACCCCTGCTCTAGTTACAAAGAAATATTCAAGAAATCATAGTGGGATGTACCACAGTTCGTAGAATATTGAAAGATTTGTCTGTTTCGTTCTGCCTGGTCCTGCATATCATACGGGATCTCCCCTTGGAATTTATCCTCCTTCACCCTTCCCCTTTCTCCTTCACTCATTCTATCCCACCATACCTCCTCCTTCCGATTCTTCCTCATGTCCCTCATCATTCTCTCCACTCTCACTCTGATATTCCTCCACCTCATTGTTGACAGTTCCCTGACCTGCAATCCAATTGTCACCCTGCCCAAGGTATTTATCATTGCGGAATTGACCCACGTACCACCTTCGTATTGCTATATGAGTGTCATGCAGAAAATGTTTCAAAGGTTGCATTGCTTTGTCGGTATATAGAAGATGCTTCCGGATATATCGAAGGTGAACCACTCCAATATCTTTCTGTATTCTTTGTCTTTCGCATTGATATAAAGGGCATCTCAAAAGAAGTTGTTCTGGTGACTGGGGACCTCCACAGCAATATGGGCAGTGGGGGGAATCAATAGAGTTCGTTGGTATTTTGTATAGGTAACTGCGGAGGGAGCCATGGCCTGTTCGTAATTGTGTGACGGTTGAAGTAAACTGGCTGTTACCACTTGTAAAGATCTGGTCTGGTTTGGTACGGAAAGTTTCAACATAGTTCTTTCCCTTTGCTGGGTGTTGCATCTATCATTCGCTCCAATCCTGCATTTTAGCTGCTCAGGTTACCCTCTTGAGGTAGGATAAGGATGTATGATAGTAGGTAGGTGGTTTTTCAAGAGTGTTGTTTTTTGCCAACTTGTCGGCATGTTCGTTTCGAGGTACATCTGTATGCCCAGAAACCCATTGTACTGTGATCGTAGTCTTGAGAGCATGGAGGTTGTTGGAGATATTTGAGAGTGTCAGGGAATTGGACTGTCCAGGGCCGCGTATGAAAGTATTGAGACGTTGTATGGCACCTTGATTTTCTATAAAAATCCATATGTATCTTTTGGTGAGGTTATTACGTTGACATATCTGAAAGCATTTCTGTGCGGCTTTAAGAATTCCAAGTAATTCGGCATCGTAAACTTCTTGTTGATGGCCCATTGGATAGGTCGCTTCCATGACTGCTTCTTCTGCCATTTCTACAACAGTTCCTGCCCCTATGTTTTCCTTCAACATCTATCCATCTGTATAACAAACAATATTGTGGTTATCCATTTTCAACATTGCGTATTGTACTTCATGGACTTTGGCTTCTTTTCTGTTTGAGAGGGGAATAATATGTGTTTTGACTCTGTTTTCAATCGATGGTGGACAGGAAGTTGTAGACTAGGTTTTGATCTCTGAGCTGTTTGAGATCCATAGACTGAGGGTAGACGACGTTTGGATTAGACGTGTTTCAAATTTCCCGTTATTTTGATGCATCCTGTCCCAAGGCATCCAGGGTCCATTTGTGTTACTGGACTCAGGAGATTCATAGAATGGAGGGAACGTCAATGGACAATATTGTCGAATTGGGTGCATTTCACATCAGCAAAGTCAATCGTTGGATCCCAGAAGCCCCGGGACCATCCAGAGATTGTGGAGGTTGATTTTAAATGACGCACTCTGCAGACCATCCGGGAGTCCTCCGAGACCGACGAATGCAGCCTCAGCGCACTCCATTGTTCTCCTGGAAGCCTTGAAGCTGCTCTGTGAGATTTCTGTATCGCAATAATGTACTCGGTAGCCACTTCTGATGCTTCTAAGGGTGCTCCGGAAGATTCCTGTATCGCAATAATGTAATCTGTACCCCCTTCTGATACCTCTAAGGGTGCTCCGGGAGATTCGCGACGCGCAGCACACTCCTCCATGGCCGCTCCTGAGCTCTCTGTGGAGCCCCGGTATGTTCTAGGAACGCTCAGGAGCACCTGGATCTATTTCGTCATTTCCAGATGGAATCATAGTGTGTCACCGATTTTCAGAGGTGCCTGTAGCATCGCATATATCTTTGGCATTCATCTGCTGCATCCTCCGGATATCATCTAAATCGACATATATCCATGCTGCACCCCAGCAGCACCTCGACACAACCTTGGCAAAAGAAACACAACCCCTGAGAAATACAACTCACGAGAAACACAACCCCTGAGAAACATAACCCCCGAGAAATACAACCCCCGAGAAACACAAAGCCTGAGAAATACAACATCCAAGAAACACAACCCCCGAAAAACACAACCCCTGAGAAACAGACTCTCACTTGAACAAAGCTGCCAGGTCCTCGGTTTTCTCCCCTGCTGCATCTGGTGCTACCGAAGAAATTGAGTTCTTGGCAGAGCTTTCAATTGTTGCATCCATTTAGCTGCCCATATGTTCAATGATGGCCGCCTGGCGACCAGGACCAATGGAATTCCAGTTTCTTTGGTATCTGTCGTACAAGGCTATATCAAATGTTAGTAGCCGTTAATTATATACGATCGAGGGGGCACACTAATGGCTGAATATCTCCCTGTGGAAGTCCTGAGAGGGTTCGCTCTTCGTTCCTTTTTCATAGTCCCTCAAGGCGCAGTTGCGACTGCATCTATTCCATTCATGAGTTGACAGTAGCTCGTCATCATCATAGTCCTAACTGGTGGTGGGATAGTTGTCATGCTCTCAGTGTTCTTCATCGTCTTCTTCGACCTCGTCCAGTTCATTCCGGTGGCCCTGAAGCTTATGTTGATATAAATAAGCGATTCGTCTGCCCTTAAATGTCTGGGAACGCATAGAGAACCTATTTGACTGGCTGTCCTTGCTGAGCGCTCCAAATCTCACGCTTGAGAAGCGGTAAGTTTAGGACGTTGCGAGACCATAGGTGATGAGCATATATCTCAATGTGATTTGAGAAGAAGAGGTCCGAATAAAGCTCTGGTGCACCTGGAGAACCTCTTTTTTCTTATAGGAAACTGAAGGTGACATAGTGGTTCACATCGAAGAGGACAACGTGTTCATTCCCACTGAAGTTGAGGAGCACCTGAGCTGCCAATGCCTACAGTCAGTTCACCTGCAGACAAGATCCGGTGGGGGAAAGTGTTCACCGAATGGTAGATAGAATAGGGACTTTAGTCCAGGTGGAGCTGTGATGATTCGAATGGCTGGCAGGCAGGCAGGTTAAGCTGTAGGTGTGCAGAGATGATAAACAGGGACGAGACGGAATAGAGCAGAAGGGACAAAAACATCTTGTTATGTTGGCGGTTGCCAGGGAGATACTTCAGTGCGCACCTAACTCCCATTCGGAAAGATCGAGTGACTATCAGCTGGTATGATATCAAACCTAAGCATCTATTCTCACTCGATCTTTGCATACTGTGGAGGATTTGAGCTGGAGTTGAATCTGTCGTGAACTCTTGGGTGGGCCGAGCGCACATATGAAACATTGCGAGTACCGCTTTGGAAGTTGAAAGCATTGGCAGAGCTTAGTCCCGTTGTGTGGTAGATGTACTGGGGATAGCATGGGAAATTAGAATCGAATGTATTGCTATTTCGAGCACGATCCGAACCGTGCAGTCCATGGCTTTGCTTTCTATTTCTGGTTTTGGACAAGCATGTTTCACCTGACAGCTTGACCACTGGACTCCCTCACCCTCGACCACCACCATAAGTAATTCTTCACAACTGCATTCTGTTTCTCACGTGATATCAAGTAGATATATACCGTAACCCAAACCCATCGATTCTCTACCATCTAGACCTAGTGACACATGAGAGATAATAGAGATACAGAAATTCCAGCCCATTTTGAAGAAGAAACCCAGTAACAGCCGAAATAATACCCCCATCCGAACTCCGTACACCCACAAAGAAAACTCCCAGATACAACCCACCATATCTCTGTGTGATCTGGAGCTGCGGAAATGAGTTCAAGGAAGATGTAACCTTACAACCTCATAATAAGGTTGCTTTCTACATGCCGGAATTTCATAACCCCCAGCAGATGAACCGGATGCTGCTCGACTGCAGTGTTGAGGGTACGCTAGATTGTGAGATGCATAGGCGGCCACCGCTGGTGTTATGGGTACGTGTGAGCGAAAATACGGATGATGGACTCTGCGGACGCCGCCCCACATTTCCCGTTGTATACTTGATCTTTTCACCACTGACAAGGACCTCGCTGTTAGGTGACATGATTGCGCGGACTGGCGGCCGGCTGTTGCAGCAGCACCCTTATTTCCTGTCATCCCTTCAAGCCTGAGTTGATAGACCATCACCGCTGGAGTTGGCAGTTGTTGTTGGCACACATTTCGAGCATTGTTTTGGGCACCCAGAAGAAGTGGATGGGTTCATCAAAGTGGTAAAGGAATCAACACCACATGTTATTGTCATGGAGAACATTGAAGTGCCCTGCCACTTGGTCGCAGAGATCCGGGCAGCGACAGGGAACAGTTCGGTATGGATTGTAAATAATCAAGTGGATTTGGATATGTACTGGGATGTATATTAAGACAAAACACATATGGACGAAAGGTTTGGAGCCACCTCCCCCATTTATCCAAACGAATGAGAGGAGTCTTATGCAGGGGTGCACTGGAAATCCAGCTGGTATATATAGACAATATATTAGTGTGATGAGATCTAGAGATGTCTATTTATACAGATCTCTCGTGATGATGCTTGAAGTAGCAGCAATGAATTCAAAGTATCATGTAAGAATGGAGTCACATATAATGCCAATTGGTAGAGAGGGATACGAAGCGTCAGGGAGGTACACAGAGCAGAGTACATCGGGAAAAAAAAAAACAAAGTCGCGCCGCGGATGCTGGAATGGCTAGTGCACATTGGGCGCTTCAGATGAAACCTTTTGAGCCTCGTCGTACACTGGTACTACCCTGGCACTACAGACGCAGCATTTGCGTCCGGACGCACTGCCAGATACAGCACTTTTATTCATACACACTTACAGGCAGAGTATTTGCATCCATACACACTTACAGGCAGAGCATTTATTTCCATACGCAGCATGCTGGTCACAGCCTTGATTCCTGGTCACAGCCTTAATTTACCAGCAGTCCCGAAAGCGACTTCCCCCAAGCCCACATTATGGTCAGCAATTGCATCAGCATGTGCAAAGAAAGACCCCCCGAAAGACAAGAATTGACGTACCCTGAATCCCCACCCCCTTACCAAAAGATAATGCATACTGGTAATTGCCCAACACAGTGATCAACCAGTCACTGCCGACCTTACCCAACTTAAACTTGCAATCAATGGCACCCTCCACAGGTGCCAGGCTGACCCTTTGGCCAATATTGGCCATGTTTCTGCAAACTACAAATACAACCTGGTCCTGCTTACTTTTGATGCGTGTCCTGTTGAATTGGTGCTAGCTCATAAAGCTGCTATTGAGGAAACAGTTCGTTCAGTTGATACAAACGCCTGGAGTCTCAAAAAACAAGAAATCTGGATCTGAATGATGGTTCACTCCATCAACATTAATATGTTTCCCCAATGTGAAACGGGAATGCAATTGTTGAAAGAAGATATTGAGATGAACAACAATCATATCAAGCTCACAATCCTACCACGATCCCTGACAAAGTCAGAGATCCGACCACATAAGTCAGCAACCACAATAGTTATTGCAGTCCGCACTGAACACGAAGCAAAGCTTATACAAGACCACAGAGTTCAAGTAGACGGAAAAACACGCAAGGCTGAACGATATGTGGCATCCCGACCAACCGATCAATGTACTAATTGTCAACAATTTGGCCATTCCTTGGTTGGGGTGGTCCAGAGGATGCTCTGTTATGAGCTGTACCAATGGCCCTACGAGTACTCGAACGTGCACAAGAAATATTGAACTGTGGGTATGGTGAGGTCGACTGCAGTGTACGTGAACTGCCGTGTTTGCCCTTCCGTCCCCGTTTAGATATATAGCCTGCATGGACTGTACTTGATACAGCTGGGGCGTCTATTGCGGAGAGTGGGTCTGAACTTGGATTTGGGTAAAGATGCATTCCGTACATACTGGAAGCACCAGGTTGGGGTGGAGGTGGCATAGGGTCTGACATGAATGTCTGGCCAGGGTTCACTGTATTCTAAATATGTTACAGTTATTGTAATTTTCTAAGTATTTTGAAATCGGTAAAATCCAACGTGTGAATGTTGTTATATGTGGCCTCGGTACCACCTGTATCCAGAGGGGGTTAGAGCTTCACCTCCTTTGTCGTAGCAAGGTGTTGGAGCCTTGTACTAGAGCCTTTGCTTCCTCACAGCAGATACAGAGACACCCGTAGCGACAAGAAGACCTCTAAGAAGCCTGCTATGTGATGGGGCTGTAAAACCACTGCAAGAAAGGAAGTGCAACTTAACTCTGGAGGATCCACCCAAAGACTCTGGGGGTCAATGGCGGCAAAGTTGCCGGACGTCGTCGCCTACACTCTGGTAGGTCTGCTGGGCCCTTGTGGCCAATACTATGCAAAATGCGACACTGCGAAAATGCGAAAATTCGAACAATGGGTGTTGCCAACTCAAATCGTGTCCGATTATACAGTAACTTCAACAGGGTAGACCTGGAAGTGTACCGAGACTGTGATATCAAAGGCGTTCGAAAAGGGACGAAAACTCGCAGTGAAACGTTGTAATTCGAAATCGGGTTTGTGGCTTCGAGAAACTTTGGCCCAGGCAGTCTGGGGCTTGTGGGTAGGTGTGGAATGTTCGTTCGAAGGGCTTTAAAGGCCGCTGAATCGATTGCCGGTGTCCGTTTGTAAATCGGAGTTGATTTCGTCGAGATCGAGGGGGGGAATGTGTGAAAAAGCGACTTTTCGATGATTTGGTGTAACTATTGCAAGTCCTGAGCTATCAGTCTGAAATTGAAACGTGGGCCTCATGTATATATAGCCTCAATGTTCCGAAACTATGACGTCAATCGGATAAGAATTGGTTGTTGAGAAATCGGTGGGGGCTCTTTTGCAGGTGGGGAAAAAGAGGGGTATGGGGCCCAGTTTTCCACCCAGCAACAATAGAGGTCCTGTGAAAGAGATGCCCTATCGTAGGGGGGGTAATCAGGGGTGAGGAATCGATTCGCAGTGTCCGTTTGTCGATAGCTGTTGTGGTTGTTGACCAATTTTCGAAAATCGGTTTTGCTGGTGTGGTTATCGCTTAACAAGACTGCGATGGAAGCCCTGATGATGAAGCCGGACATTGAGACTCCGATCATTGCTGTGATCCGCATCCCCATTGCTAAAGATTTGTCTTTCGATGCTGAGGATGGGATTGACGATGGCGACAATGATAGCGACAATGAGCGTGATGACATTCACAGTACCAGAAATCCTGCTGAGCGACATCGTGGTCTCCAGCTGGATGATGATAAGGTCGAGAATCAGAACAATGAGGATGAGAAAGAGAATGAGAATGAGAATGAGAATGACAATGAGGATGAGTACAAGGACATAGAGTCGGAGTCGGAAGATGACTGCGAAGGAGAGAGTAGTTTAGAGGATGTGCTTCAAGCTGGCTGCGACGTGTAGCATGGCGTTTAGAATGAGGAGAGAGTAGTTTAGAGGATGTGCTTCAAGCTGGCTGCGACAGGTAGCATGGGATATATAATGGGGGATATTTGGAACGGGAAACTGTATATATTTGAGCTTAATATTAAACATCGTCAATAGTAACGTCATTGCACTGTATCCGTTGCCCGAGATGTGAATGCAATTTAGGACATTGTATAAACATCGCATGCTGTGAACATTGCATTATGTTACTGTGTACATTGCACTCATGTGTTTCATGAGTAGTGTTGTAGATCAAAAGGTGAGCACACTGCATGGCTGCATCAATAAGAATTATGTGCACTGTATAGCTGTGACAGTAAGGAATTGTAATGGCAGTGTCAGGTATATTAGGGCGCCCAAGGGTACTTGGCCCTCGCACGTGCACTTGGCTCCAAAGCGCACTTGGCCCTTGTAAGTGTGCTTGGCTGCCGAGGACGAGTAAGCACCCTTCATATATAATCACCTCGCGAAGTGCTTTTGGCACGCTAGCGATAATCACACCTACACACCTCACATTTGATATATATTACTTATTCCCGTTTGCAACCGTATCTACACGTATTCACCTATACGAGGACATACCTCCTTAAACTATAATCGCTTTTCAGTCACCAGATGTGTTTCGCTCATGGGACTTCGTGATCTCCTTACTTTTCGATGTGTCACGACACGTACACAAAAACAGACGATCAGCCAATTACATTCAATTGCACCCCAATGCCTCCAAAGAAGTCAATTAGAAGTCAAGTACGCGTCACTGACGATCGCGAAAGCGAGGAATCTCTGCAGGCACTGATGGCTAGCAGCTAACGGGCTCCAATCGAGAGACCATCGGTTCCTCCGGAGGACGGAATCAGAGATAACGCCATGATCGATGATAATCTCGATGCCGATCACGAAAATCTGAATCCTGACGATGGTGATGTCAATCCTGAGCGGGAAGATACACGCGTCGGAGATGACGATGATGGCATCTCATCAATGATTACCGGAGATGATCACCGTGACATGGCCACCCTGAATCGATTGATGCTGAAGCTCCTTTTCAAGCAACAAGCCAAAATGCGAACCGAACAATAGGCTGAGCACAATGCGAGAGCAGGCGAACTAGCGTCATGGGCCTGGGAGAGAGAAGCAGATCGGGAACGAGAGGCTGCTAGCCAGCGAGCCACGGTGCAGGAACGCGGTAAGTCTGCAATCTTTGAAATGGTCGACCCTGAGCGATACTGCGTGGGCACCGCCGAATTGGATAACTTCATCAGTGTCCTCCGTGGGAACTTCGACTCACCCCAACATCATTTTCCAAACGGCACACCGGATCAAGTCAAGTACGCCTTGAACCCACTTGGCAGTTGGAGCAGCCATAAGGATCCTTCACTACGGAAAACGAAGATGGAGGACCCAGTCACCTGGGGCCAAAAGTTACGGAATTCGAACTATCCTGCCATAAATGATTTCAACCTCTTCGTTGAGAAACTCCAAAAAACATACGGCGACCCCTACCGCCTGCTGAACACAGCCATGCAGGCCTACTGAGAGTGTGATCAGGGATTCCATTACCAGGATGAACCAGTACGGGTATAGGCCAACCGGCTCGGTACCTTGTGGTGGGAAGCCAAATGGGACGAAGAACAGGATCCTAAGAGGTTATACGAAATGGCCTGGACGGGTATGAAGCCTGGATAACGAGTACGAGTTAAACCCTGGATGACAAACAGAAGGTTCAGGAGCATCAACGAACTTTTCGACCGAGTAGCAGCCGCTGAGTTCCAACTTGGAACCGGAAGGACAAGTGGGACACAACAACATCAATAGAGCCAGCCTACCGTCAGTTCCGGTGGCAATGGAGAATCGTTAAAACGAACCGACAAGAAAGGTAATTTTAGACAGTCAATTTCCGAGCCCGCCGAGACAACTTCCTGTGGAAAGACCACCAGCGGCTGTAGCAAACGTACCGAATCACCTCCGACACCATGGGTTTCAAGGCAGGTTCTCGACAACTGCCCTGCCAATAAGAAGTGCATCCGATGCAACGACAGCAACTTGTCGCACATGTGTCCACGATACAGTCGGACCAACTATCCAGACAAAGACAAATTGAACCCCGGCGGCAGCGGCCCTGGCGGTTCTACCAGCAGCAGCCACCAAGTCAAACGACAACGGTCGTTTGATATCCAGCAGGCAAAAAACTAGTCTACATCTCGCGGTACCTGGTTCGGCAAGACAGGGTGAACGAGACGGAGCAGAGGTTGGTGAGGCTGGGAGCGCAGGTGCCCATGGTGATGTTGAACGGAGTGTAGGCACACTGAATGTCATTAAAATCAAGAGTTACTTTGGAGAGCCCAAGAGCTCACATGTTGAGTCAGTACCTGTGCAGCACTCAGCGGCCAGATATGACACATATCATACATGAAGTACTCGTCCGAGATGTTCACGGTGAAATGCATCTTGTACGAGCTCTCATCGACTGTGGACCAACGAGTATCTTCATGATACCCAAGCTGCAAAGGAGGCTCGACGTCTGAGACGAACAAGCATTAATCGCAACCTCGAGCCTCGATGGCAGCTAGATGATGTCTGCAAGAGAAAGTAGAAAGACTACTCTCTCGGTTCGGTATTTTGAAAGCTTGGTACTGGTTGACGAATCGGATGTCTTAATTGTGCCCATGAGGACATACAACTTAGTTTAGGAATTACCTTGGTTCAAGGCCCGAAACCCAGATATCGATATGGAAGCCGGTCGACTGATGGCATTGCGAACCCTGAGTGGGTTGCAGGCTACCACTATGGATGAGAATCGTGATGAAACCCCGTACGCGGATTCCAATGGAACTTGGCAGGGGCGCGGTGGTAAGCCTCCGGACATTTGCTTCCTTGGAGCAACCGCATTCAGCGACCTTCTTGAGAGCAATGAGATCGACGACGAATTCGCCCTACAGTTTGGGGAGTGTACCGGGCTGCTGGGAGTATCATTAGGGAGTGAGATCTTAGGTGAGAAGTTCCGATGCTCGATGGGCGAGCAGTGAGCAGCGGCGGTAGTTGCGACAGAAGAGTTACCAAAATGCAGAGCTTGAATAACTCATACCGGCTCGCCAAGTCACGAAGGGAGTACCGGACAACGGGGGGTTTCTCATCGAGTATAACTTGTTACGACAAGGTCTTCTGGATTCCAGAACCTTCGCTTCCATTCCCTTCTATGATCTTAGTACTAATATGCGCAGATGGAGCGGACGAGACCGGAGAGCTGGTAGTACCCACTGACGATCGTGGTCATATACCAGCCAAATATAAGGAGTTCGCTGAGGTCTTTAGCAAGGCCAAGGCCGAGATACTGCTACCGCACCGGTCAATTGACCATGCGATTGACCTGGAACAAAAGCACAAACTGCCATACAGGGATATCTATAACCTGTCGGAGGTTGAGTTGAGAACGCTAAAAGCCTACATCGAGACAAACCTGGCCAATGGTTTCATCCAGCGGTCATCATCACCGGCGGCGGTGCCGATACTTTTTGCAAAGAAGAAGGATGGCAGCTTAAGACTTTGTGTGGACTACCGTGCACTCAATAAGGCGACGGTTAAGAACCGGTACCCTCTTCCCTTATTTTCAGAGATTCTTGACAGTGTGGGAGGCGACAGGAACTTTACGAAACCCGACCTCAGCGGAGCCTACCACCTTATTCGCATTAAGGAGGGTGACAAGTAAAAGACGGCATACCGAACCCGATATGGCCAATTCGAGTACAAAGTCATGCCATTTGGCTTGATGAACACACCAGCTACTTTCCAGGCTTATATAGACGATTGTCTGCGGCCTTATATTGACGACCTTGCCATATGCTACCTTGACAACATCCTGATCTGCTCCACAAACGATAAAGAGCACGACGAGTATGTTCGGACAGTGCTGGAACGACTCCAACAGTTTGGACTCTATTGCAAGGCGGAGAAGTGCCAATTTGGAGTTACGGAAGTCGGCTATCTCGGCTTCGTGATCAGCTCCGAAGGCATCGGCATGGAGTCGGATCCAATATCAACAATCGAGGATTGGCCGACTCCTAAGTCAGTCCCTGATGTGCAAGTGCTGCTCAGATTCACGAACATCTACCGGAGGTTCATCTGGACATATGCCAAGGTGACAGCACCCATATCGAACTTGCTAAAGAAGCCTACAGGAAAGCGCAAATGAGAGTGGCCAAGAGATGCAGAGCTCGCCTTCCGGAAGCTGAAGAAAGCCTTTACTGAGGCACCGATTATGCAGCACTTCGACTCAGCCAAGCTGATCATCCCCCAGATGGATGCGAGCAGCTTCGCGATTGCAGACATCCTGACCCAGTATGATGGCTTCGGAACCGTTTGGCCAGTCAAGTTATACTCTCACAAATACTCTCCGGCTGAGCAGAACTACAACATGTACGATCGGCAACTGCTCGCCATCGTCGAGACCTTCAAGCAATGGCGATACTACCTGGAAGGCGTCCGTCACAAAGTTCTGGTGCGGTGTGACCACAAGAACCTTGAGTATTTCCAAACTTCCAAAGTGCTCTCATGGCGACAAGCTAGGTGGTCGGAAACTCTCTCGGCGTACGACTTCAGCATCGAACACTTGGGAGTAGTGTTGGCAACGAACCGCCCGGGGTTCGTACAATTGACGAACCGATTTGGTCCGTGCGAACCGGATCCTTGCCAAGCATTTCGCCACAAACCCCACCATTTCGACCTACAACTGCGAACAAAAATAAGTAAGCGAGTTCTTGTCCGATCGGCTCGATTTTTAGTGCATCTTGTAGCTAACATCTCCCGCTACAAGATGCGCTAAAAATCGAGAGGATCGGACAAGAACTCGCTTACCTATTATCGTGCGAAGATAGATGGTTCGCGAACCGGTTCGGACAAACCTCGGAACTTCGTCCAAATCTCGGATCGAATCCGGATCGAACCGCGCCCTGGTTCGATCCGTGACGAACCGATCCGCTTCGTTGCCAACACTACTTGGGAGGCGCCAAAAACCCCGCCGACGGCCAGTCTAGATGGCCCGACTGCGAGCAAGGCTAAGAGAAGACCAATGGCCGACTCTTGGCAATCCGGACTACACCTGTTGTCGAACCCTATGATTACCTCCTACCAGTGATAAAGAAGGCCCAGGAAACTGATCCATTGGCAGGTGACGTCTCGGGTAAGCTAGTCGATAACCCAATGGACACAGCCACAGCCGAAGCCAAAAATGTGAACCAATGGAGTGTCGTCGCTGGAGCTCTGGCCTACGAGGGGAGGATATATGTCCCTGCAGATGATACTCTTCGCGGTAAAGTGATAAGTCTCTTTCATGACATCCCTGAGTCCGGTCACTTTGGAGCACTTAAAACTGCTGAGCTAGTCTCTAGGGATGTCTATTGGCCTGCGATGGATACGCACATAAGGAAGTACGTCAGCAGCTGCGAGGTATGTCACCGAATCAAGACCCCATGGCATGCCTGCCACAGAGTCAACATGCCACTGCCACCACCATCACGACCCTGGTAAGGCTTCACCATGGACTTCGTCACAGACCTGTCAGAATCGACCGTGTCCGGATACACTGGGAATCCTAGTCATCGTTGACCGACTGACAAAGATGGCGACCTACATGCCCTGTAGAAAGGGTGTCGACTGACCAGAACTGGCCAGGCTCTTCTTCGAGCATGTGATCTGTAAACGCTGTGTCACTGAAAACATCATCACCGATCGGGGCACCCAATTCACGAGCCGATTCTGGGCGAGGGTCTGCAGCCACATGAGTATGGATCACCGACTATCGACTGCATTCCATCCACAGATAGACGGCCAGACGGAGCGGCAGAATCAGACGATGGAGCAGTATCTCAGGGCTTTCCCCAAGTATGAGCAGGATAACTGGGTGGAGCTCTTACGAATGGCAGAATTCGCCTACAACAACGCGGTGCATGCTTCAACAAGGATGACCCCCTTCTGGGCCAACTACAACTACTACCCGACGATGCAGTTCAAGGCACCCAAGGACTTAGATCAAGTCCGGTTGAAGTCGAAAGCCTGAGCAGACTCCATGACAACGGCTCTCGAGGAGACGCACCGCACCCTGAGATCAAGCCTGTTGGGAGCTCAAGCCCATCAGATGAAGTACGCCGGCGGCAAGGAAATGACGTTCGAGGTCGGAGATAAGGTCTGGCTTTCAACTTGGAATATCAAGATGACGAGAACGTCCAAAAGGTTGGATTACAAGTGCATCGGGCTATATACGGTGAGGAAAGCCATCAATAAGAATGCTTACAGATTAGACTTGCCAAAGACGATGCGTATACACAACGTGTTCCACGTCCCCCAGCTGGATAAATACTCGCCACCTGCCATCGGCAAGCCGCCATCAGAACCGCAACCGACGATTGTGGATGATACGGACAAGTGGGAGGTCAATTGGATTCTCGATTCCAAGCGACACTACCGGATCCCTATACTACCTCGTTCAGTGGGCCGGTTACAACTACCTTCCAACGAGCTGGGAGCCGGCAGAGAATCTCGAAAACACTCAAGAACTAGTCGACGAGTTCCATCGAGAGCATCCAACTAAGCCACGGCCATAATCGACGTGAGGTCGGAGCTACAGAGGATCAGGGTTATGGAGGATAGGGACGATTTGCGGCAAATGACATGGTTCCTTGGGTTTCCTTCTCTTCTCTTCTGCTCTTCATTTCTTATGGATCTCGGTCCGGTATAAATGGCATTCGCATGGGTTTTACTACCTACCACTGGAGGTGGATTTCCCTGTGTACCGAATCCGCTGTGAGTTCGCCGCGATGGTACCCATCTATCGTGGGACATATACAGAGGAACGAGGGCATACGCATGTAACCGTGTCTTTCTTTATGTAAAAATATGTTGCAGCCCAGGAGGTCTGCTGATAAAGAGGGGGATGAAGTAATGGCAGTGCCAGGTGCACTTGGGCTCCCAAGTGTACTTGGCCTTGGTAAATACACTTGGCTGCCAAGGCCGGGCAAGCGCCCTCCATATATAACCACCTCGCGAAGTGCTTTTGGTACGCTAGCGATTGTCTTACCTACATACCTCACAATTGATATATTACTTATTCCCGTTTGCAACCGTATCTATACATATTCACCCATACGAGGACGTACATCCTTACAGGAATGCTTCGTGAGGAGGTGCAAGCGCAAGACCAGGTGTTGTGTATATGCACGTGCAGTATCACTTCACAACGAGGCTCAAAAGGTTTCGTCTGAAGCGTCTGATAGGTGGTAAATGTTCCGGTGTCCGGAGCGTGACTTGGTATTTTTCCCAATGGAGTAGTTTAGAGGATGTGCTTCAAGCTGGCTGCGACGTGTAGTATGGCATTTGGAACGAGGAGAGAGTAGTTTAGGGGATGGGCTTCAAGCTGGCTGTGATGTGTAGCATGGCATTTGGAAGGGGGGGAGAGTAGTTTAGAGAATGTACTTCATACTGACTGCGACATGTAGCATGGAATTTAGAACGGGAAACTGTATATATTAGAGCTTGATATCAAACATCGTCAACAGTAATATATCTGCAATGTATCTGTCGCCAGAAATGTGAATGCAATATAGGACATTTTATTAACGTCGCATGCTGTGAACATTGCATTATGTCACGGTGTACATTACACTCATGCGTTACATGATTAGTGTTGTGGATCCAAAGGTGTGCACACTGCATGGATGTGTCAGTAAGAATTATATGCACTGTATAGCTGTGCCAGTAAGGAATGCTGAGTCAGGAGGTCCAAGCGCAACGCCAGGGGTTGTGGATATGCACGTGCAGTGTCACTTCATGATAAGGCTCAAAAGGTTTCGTCTGAAGCTTCTGATGCTCACTAAATATTCCAGAGTCTGGAGGTCGACTTGGTTTTTGTCTCGATGGTTACTTGCCCCTTCCACTGCACTTCAGCCCCGAAGTCGCAAACAGGTATAACACATGTATTGTATAGTTGGTGGACTGCGCTAGGAGTTAGTCCTGATTCTGTATTGGCTAGTGATTTGAGGGCTCCAATGGCTCTTTTGCTACTTGTGGCCTTCAGCATAACATGGTGTTTGAAGTTTATTTTCCTGTCAAACCAAATACCAATCCACCTTTCTACGTCCGAGCTGATACCCTTTGTACCAGGGGAAATGGTTGTGCTATTGGGTAGGGTAATCTTTTCATCATCTGTGGTATCGCCATTTCGTTGATTGTGGAAGTGCATCATCTCTGACTATGAGTTGTCAAATCGAACAGTATAGTTTTCGGCCCATTTGAAGGCTGTTGGTGCAGCTGCTTCCAGGCAACGTGCATTATAGGCTTTTGATTTACTTCAAACTATGATCGCAACATTGTCAATGTAGCTTGGAGTCCAGAAGGGGGGGTAGTGGATTGTGAGTTTGTAGAAGACAGGACTGAGATATAGGAGAAACAGAATTGGTGATGCGGGTGATCCTTGGGGGATTCCTGTTCGAACAGGACTGAGGTCTTCCTTTCTTCCATCGAATGCCAGTGCAGTTGTGCTGTTCAATAAGAAATGTTCCACCCAACATAGAATTGGTATTGGGTACCCCCGTTGTCGTAGGGTTTGGAGGAGGCGGTCTTTGGATACATTGTCAAATGCACCGCTTACATCCATGAAGAGGGCAGTGGTGATTTCTTTTGCTTCCTTTCCTTGTTCAATTTCATGTATAAGTGCAATGGCGGCATCAATAGCAGAACGTTGTCTTCATCACCCAATTTGATCTTTGTGTAGTAGGTTGTATTTTCCAGCCATATATGCAAGTCGGTTTGCCATCAGCTTTTCAAGAATCTTTCCAATACAGTTGAGAAGGGCAACAGGTCGGTAGGCGTTAGGTTTTGAATAATAAGGTTTTCCTGGTTTGTGAATAATTGCAGTTATTGCTTGTCGCCAGTAGGTGGGGTGGTATCCAGTGGTTCCAAGTAATGCAAACAGACTATTGAATTGTTTGGTGGCTGCTAAGTAGGCATGTCGGAGACAGTGAAAGGGAAGGCCATCAGGTCCGGGGGCTTTGCGTGGTGCAGTGGTAAACATTGTTTTTTGATTTCCGTAGGGGTAAATGTAACCCATGGGAGAGTTTGTCGATTGCTGGCATCAGTTGGGGGAGGTGCTACTGGTGGGGGAGGGAACATTGTAGATCGGAAAAGGGCAGCCTGGGCCTTTTCTTCGAAAGTAACCGCTGTTATGTTGGAGAATTACAGGGGTGGTAGTTTCTGGGTTTTCCTTGGTTTGGTGTAACGGAGGTCAGTAAATATTTCAGTGCCTTGTACGTTTGCTAAAAATTCAATCCTCATTGATGTTTTGGAGGTGCAGTTATCCCGGAGGTATTGGTTCCAAACAGCTTTGAACTTGATATGATCGCTGTCAAGGCGAGTTATCTTCCACTGCATGTGTGCTCAGTTCATATTTGTTTGGGAGATTTTGAGTTGCGATGTCGACCAGAGTTTCAAATGCGTTGTAAGTTGGAGGACAGGGGTGGATTGCTTTACCACATCAAGTATCATGTCTCGTAGCAGTTCAGCAGATTTATCAAGATTTGATTCAGTTCGCTATTCGTGTAGGTATTTCCAGACCTTCCGTCAGGCATGGGCAAGTGTATTGAGAGTTTTGGAGAATATGTCCCAATCTGTTTTATTCCTGTTGTATCTTATCGTGTTGGACTTGGTAGTAACTAGTTGCGATTCTGCTCCAATATCGAATCGAATTGTTGCATGGTCTGAGCCAGTTGAAGCATTGTCATCCACTGCCCAATTTATAACTGAATCATGGATGGCTTGTCATGTAAAGGTAAGGTCGATAATAGAAGTTCCCTTGCCAGTTTGGTAATAGTATGTTGGGGTGTCTGGTTCATTGAGGAGGGACAAGTTGTTGGTTTCCATCATCTGAACAATTTTGTCTGCGCATTTGGGTGTTTTGATTTGTTAACTCCACCATATATGATGGACATTCATATTACCAGTAATAATACATTGTTCAGGCAATGGGTGTTTGGTGAAGCTTCTTCAGATGGTGTAGAGGTTAGAAGATCCTTAATGTTCATTTTAAATATTGAAGACTGTGATCAGTGCAATAGAGGGAGTTGATATTTTAAGTACATGAATGTCCGGATCCTGGCTGATGTTGGTCTGTGGGGACCATTTGATATAGGGGTTGTTTTTGGCCACATAGGCAATTGTCCTGTTGTGTTTTGTTAAGTTTTTAGGTCGTATCAGAAGCTCAAATCCTAGGTGTGTTGTAATGAATGTATTGTCTGGGTTGAATTCAGGTTCTTGGAGGAAAAGAAGGTCGGCCGTTCCAACTGCAAAGTCAAGAAGTGTATTGATAACTAAGGAGCAACGGTTGCAATTATGTTGTATTATCCGAATTGTTGTTGATGAATAAGAAGGTTGTTTAGGCATGGATAGGGGCTGGATGGTATTTCATAAACTTGGCTCGTACTTCGGTACAAAGGGTAGTGATTCGTGGGCATTTGGAATCATCGGTCCAGTGATTTCCGTTGCAGTTGATACAATTTACAATATCATGGTCGCATTGTTTGCCTTTGCTGGGACATGATCCACACAAGTGGGAAGTGGTAGTGTGAGGTTCGGCATATATATTAATGGCAGGTTGTTTGCAGCAAATGTAGGAATGGTCAAATTGTTGACAATTAGTACATTGATCGGTTGGTCGGAATGCCACATATTGTTCAGCCTTGTGTGTTTTTCCGTCTACTTGAACTCTGTGGTCTTGTATAAGGTTTGCTTTATGTTCAGTACGGACTGCAATGACCATTGTGGTTGCTTTTTTATGTGGTCGGGTCTCTGGCTTTGTCAGGGATCGTGATAGGATTGTTAGCTTGATATGATTGTTCTTCGTCTGAATATCTTTTTTCAACAATTGCATTCCCGTTTCACACTCGGGAATCATATTAATGTCGATGGAATGAACCATCATTCTGATCCAGATTTCTTGTTTTTTGAGACTCCAGGCGTTTGTATCAACTGAACGAACTGTTTCCTCAATAGCCACTTTGTGAGCTAGTACCAATTCAATAGATCACGCATCAGCAGTAAGGAGGACCAGGTAGTGTTTGTAGTTTGCAGAAACATGGACAATGTTGGCCAAAGGATCAGCCTGGCACTTGTGGAGGGTGGCGTTGATTGCAAGTTTAAGTTGGATAAGGTTGCCAGTGACTGGTTGATCACTGTGTCGGGCAATTACCAGTATACGTTGTTTGGTAACGGGATGGGGATTCAGGGTACAACCATCGGGAAAACAACCAAGTCGCACCTCGGATGCCGGAGCGGCTAAGACGCATCGAAAGCTTCAATCGAAACCTCTTGAGTCTCGTCGTACCCTGGCACTACCCTGCTACTACACAAGAAGCATTTGCGTCCGCACACACTTCCATGTACAGCACTTGCGTCCATACACACTTACAGGCGGAGCATTTGCATCCACACACTTACAGGCAGAGCATTCATTTCCAGATGCAGCACACTGTATGGTCGCAGCCTTTATTCCCGGTCACAGCCTTGATTTACCTGGGCAGTGAATTGATTACTTAAAGTCACTTGATTCACACATTTATTGCTAACTATGTACAACAAATCATGGTAGATCTTGGATGCACTTGGGGCAGCACTTGGAGATATTATACAGGTGGAGAACTACGATTGAGATTGGCTGGCCCACTGCTGGCTAGACGCGATCGAGCCTTGCTGGCTCTCAACTGGCTGTATGCGACGCGCAGATCTGGACGGAAACATTAACATTTCGATCAGGTGTGCTTGGAGGTCGAGCTGGGCTGGCTGTCGACTGACTTGACTAGACAAGATCGAGCCGTGCTCACTCTCGGCTGGCTGTAAGCTACAAGCAGATCTGGACTGAAACATTAGCATTTCGATTAGGTGCGCTTGGAGGTCGAGCTGGGCTGGCTGTCGACTGACAAGACGTGATCGAGCTGTACTGGCTCATGGCTGGCAGGAGATGATTGAGCTGGGCTGGCTCTCGGCTGGCTGGTCGCGATCGAGGCGGGCTGCCTTACCGCTGCCGTGAGATGATTGAACGGGGCTGACTGGACGCAATCGAGCCAGGCTGGCTTTCGGCCCGCTGGAGATGATCGATAAGGACCGGCTGGTTACCTCGGTTAAAATTGTCTGTGCATCTGTTAGCATTGCAAATAAACAGAGTGTCTGTGTGAGAGAGATAGAGAAGTTTCGTAGAGTTGAACTTAGAACTTAGAACTTAGAACTTAGAGTGCAAATACGGTTGAAGGTAAGGGGGAAGAAGAGTCAGACTATATACGAAGGGTGCTTACGCCGACCTCAGCTGTCAATTGCACTTACGAGGCCAAGTGCACTTACGAGTCCAAGTGCACTTACGGAGCCATATGTGAGCCATGTGCACTTACGAGGCCAAGTACACTTACAAGCCAAGTGTGCTTACGAGACCAAGTGCACTTACCAGGCCAAGTGCACTTACCAGTCCAGGTGCACTTATCAGGCCAAGTGCACTTACAAGCCAAGTGCACCTGGCACCGGCATTACACTGGGTCTCGGCTGGCAGGATGGGATCGAGCTGGACTACCTTACCGCTGGCAGGAGATGATTGAGCCGCGCTGGCGGGACGCGATTGAGCAGGACTGGCTGTCGGCTGGCGGGAGATGATTGAGCTTGGCTGGCTCACGGCTGGCTGGAGATGATCGAGCTGGGCTGGATCTCCGCTGGCTAGTCACCATGCAATTGGAATAGCAAGACGAATAACACAGTATATTAAGCGTCTCAAGGCGCTGTGCAGATGCGATCGAGCCGGTCTGCCTTACCGCTGGTGTGAGATGATTAAGCCGGGCTGGCTGGACGCGATTGAGCCGGACTGGCTCTCCGCTGGCGGTAGATGATCGAGCTTGGCTGGGTCACGGCTGGCTGCAGATGATCGAGCTGGGCTGGCCCTGGGCTGGCTAGACGCGATCTGGCCGGGCTGGCTCTCCACTGGCAGGAGATGATCTAGTCGGGCTGGATGGCTCACGGGCTGGATGGCTCACAGCTGGCTGGTCACCATGTAATTGGAACGGCCAAATGAAGAACACGGTATAATAAGCCTCCCAAGGCGCTGTGCAGAGTGATATGCGACCGTGTGAATACCTAGCGCCAGGAGTTGTTTTTGCAGTACCTCGCATCGTATCATCGCGGACATACATATTACCCTGCCAACTGACGTTTCAGGTTCTCCTGATGCACCACTGATGTCTGGGTGTGACTAATACGTCAGGGGGCAGGGATAATTTCCCGATGTTCATTCTTGTGTTTCGGAGGGTCTTTCTCTGCACATGTCAATGCAATTCCTGATCATAATGTGGGGTTTGGGGAAGTCCCTTCTGGGACTGCTGGTGTTAGTAGGTCTGGGAGTGCTGGTGGTGCATCTTTCTGTGAGGCTTGAATTTGTTCAAGATATTCGACTCGTTGTCCACGCAAAGCCCCCGGACCTGATGGACTTCCCTTTCACTGTCTCCGAAATGCTTATTTAGCAGCCACCGAACAATTCAACAATCTGTTTGCAGTACTCGGAACCACAGGATACCACCACACCTGCTGGCGACAAGCAACGAGTGTGATTATTCCCAAACCAGGAAAACCTGATTATTCAATACCGAAGGCCTAATGACCTGTTGCTCTTCTCAATTGCCTTGGCAAGATACTCGAAACGCTGATTGCAAATCGACTTGCATATATGGCTGAAAAACACAACCTACTACACAAAGATCAAATAGGAGGACGAAGACAACGTTCTGCTATTGATGCTGCAATGACACTTACACATGTAATTGAAGAAAGTAAGCAAGCAAAAGAAATCACCACTGCCCTCTTTATGGATGTAAGCGGCGCATTTGACAATGTATCCAAAGATCGCCTCCTCCAAACCCTACGACAAATGGGCTACCCAATACAAATTCAATTGTGGGTAGAACACTTCTTATCCAACCGCACAACAGCACTGGCATTCGATGGAAGAAAGGAAGACATCAGTCCTGTCCGAACAGGGATCCCTCAAGGATCACCCGCATCATCAATTCTTTTCCTCCTGTATCTCAGTCCTCTCTTCTACAAACTCACAACCCACTATTCCTGCTTCTGGAGTCCAAGCTACATTGACGATGTTGCCATTGTGGTTCGAAGAAAATCAAAAGCCTATTATGCATGTTGCCTGGAAGCAGCTGCACAAACAGCTTTAAAATGGGCCGCAAACAATGCTGTACGATTTGACGACTCAAAGTCAGAGATGATGCACTTCCACAATAAACGAAACGGCGATACCACAGAAGATGAAAGGATTACCCTACCCAATAGCACAACCATTTCCCTTGGTACTAAGGGCATCAGCCCGAAAGTGGTAAGGTGGATTGGTATTTGGTTGACAGGAAAATCAACTTCAAACACCATATTATGCTGAAGGCCGCAAGTGGCAAAAGAGCCCTTGGAG
>MU122119.1:105928-129955 GCA_014904905.1 Wilcoxina mikolae CBS 423.85
TTCCGTACATCACCAACAATAGCCTTGCACAACGAAGCTGCCCTCCCCCCGGTAGCTGTACGACTTAATCACATGCGAAGAAAATATGCAATTCGAATACTCACATTTCCTGAAATGCACCCAATCCGACAACGTTGCCCTTCGACATTCCCTCCATTCCATGAATCTCCTGAGTCCAGTAATACAAGTGGACCCTGGATTCGTTGGGACAGCATGCAACACAATAATCGCAAATTTGAAACACATCTCATCGAAACGTTATCTACCCTCAGTCCATGAATCTCAAACAGCTCGGAGATCGAAACCTATTCTACCACCGCCTGCCCACCATGGATCGAAAGCAGAGTCGAAACACACATTAGTCCCCTTTCAAAAGAAAAGGAAGCCAAAGCCAATGAAACCCAGAATGCAAAATTTAAAAACGATGACCGGAATATTGTTTGTTATACAGATGGATCAATGTTGAAGGAAATCATTGGGGCAGGAACCGTTGTGGAAATGACAGGAGAAGCAGTCATGAAAGCGACCTACCCAATGGGCCATCAACAAGAAGCTTACGATACCGAATTACATGGAATTCTTAAAGCTGCACAAACATGCTTTCAGATATGTCAACATAATAACCTCACCAAAAGACACATATGGATCTTCACAGACAATCAAGCTACCATACAATGTCTCAATACTTTCAAACCCGGCCCTGGACAGTCCACTTCCCTGGCACTCTCCAATATCACCAACAACCTCCATGCACTCAAGACTACGATCACAGTACAATGGGTTCCAGACCATACAGACGTACCTGGAAACGAACTTGCTGACAAGTTGGCAAAAAAGGCCACTCTCGAAAAACCACCTACCTACTATCATACCTCCTTATCCTACCTTAAGAGGGTAACCCGAGCAGCTAAAATGCAGGAATGGGGCGAGTGGTGGATGCGACACCCAGCCAAGGGAAAGAACTACGTTTGAACTGTCCGTACCAAACCAGACCAGATCTTCACCAGTGGTAACCGCCAGTTTACCTCAACTGTTATACAATTACGAACAGGTCATGGTTACTTTCGCAGTTACATATACAAAATACCAACAAACGCTGTTGACTCCCCACACTGTCCATATTGCTATGGAGGTACCCAGTCACCAGAACATCTCCTTTTGAGATGCCCCTTATATCAACGCGAAAGGCAAAGAATGCAGAAAGAAATTGGAGTGGTTCACCCTCGATATCTCTGGAAGCATCTTCTATATACCGACAAAGCAATGAAACCTTTGAAACATGTTCTGAACGACACACATATAGCAACACGAAGGTGGTACCTGGGTCAATTCCGCGATGATGAATACCTAGGGCAGGGTAACAATCGGATTGTGGGTCAGGGAACTGTCAACGATGATGTGGAAGAACATCAGAGCGAGGGTGGAGAAGATGATGAGGATCAGGAGGAAGAATTGGAAGGGGAAGGTGTGGGGGGATAGTATGAACGAAGGGGTAAGGCGAAGGGTGAAGGAGGGTAAACTCCAGCGGGAGAGCCCGCATGATATGCAGGACCAGATCGAATGAAACTGACAGATTTCTCACTATTGTACTAAGTGTGTTACAGACCACTATGATTGTTGTTGAATATTTCTTTGTAACTAGAGCAGGGGTGACAGGAGGCTGCGGAGCGGTGCTACCTAGCCAGAGGTTTTTCGTTTTTCCTTTGTTCAGTTTCATTTGTTATGCTTGTTCATGGTTATTTGTTTGTACTTCACTGGCCATAGCCTGCGGGCTACATTCTGTATGATGAATAAATAAACAAATAAAAACGACTCATTGTCCAAGGGTGGCGATATTGTTGAGGGCAATTTCATGTTTGGTTTCAATTGAGGCCAAGCGAGTTGCCAATGTTCGGTTTTGGGTGGTAAGACGTTTGCTGATTTTAAGAATATCCTTGTGAAGTGGTTCAAGGAGAGAGAGATCAAGAGCTGGGAAAGATAGAATGTGTATTTTCATTGTCTGGTAAGATGATATCTATCTACTCCGGGGTCTCCCAAATATATACTCCCCGTCGTTCAACCCGTCTCCGTTATCACTGTATCTCCATACGTCTCCCCCTACCAAACGGAATGGGGGCGGTGGTGAAAAAGAGATTGTTCCACCACACCGTGTCAGAGTTGTCAGCCACTGTTGGAGTCGCCGCTGTCCACCATACGTGGGCCGTTGTCAGTCTCCACCAAACACCATGTTACAGTGTCATGCCAATGGCCGTGGTTAGTTTATCTTGGAGTCGTTGTAAGAGTTGTTGCATTCTAGAGCTATGTAAATTTAGAGAGATGTAGATTATATAACACTGTTACAATTGTATATTCGATAAATAAGTAATTTCAAGATCTATATGAATTAGAAGGACTTGGATGCGCATTCAATTCTCATAGTGACAAATCATACTCATATGTTCCCATATGGTCTTGCAAATCGAAATACTGTACGCGAATATATGTTAGGACTCTGTAAGCCGAGATAAGCCGCGATAACGTATCCGTGGTGGTGCGGTAACAGTCAAAACATTCAATAACATAGCTGTAACAGCTATAACTAATCCCGATTACAGTAACGTGGGCACTTTTCCCAATAAATGAGGGGAGAATGGATGTCTTTGTGAACTCTACTCTCTTTGGCAAAGTGATAAGTCTCTTGTATGACAACTCTGAGTCCGGTCACTTTGACGCTCTTGAATCTACTGAGTTAGTTTTCTAAGAATTGAAATTGGTCTGTTATGGAAATACACATAAGGAAGTATATCAGGAGCTGTGAAGAATATCACCAAATCAAGGCTCTACAGTATGTCTGAAACTGAATCAATATGCCACTGTCACCAGCATCACAACTCTGACAAGGTATCACCATGGACTTGGTCACAGATTTACCCCAATTGACAGCATCGGGAAATACGCGAATCCTAGTCATTATTGATTGGCTGACAATGATGGCGACTAACAAGCTTTGAAGAAAGAATATCGGCTCACCACAGCTGACCAGGCTCATCGTCGAGCATGTAATCTACATCCGTGGTGTTCCTGGCAACATCATCATCACCAATCAGGGCATCCAATTGATGAGTCGATTGTGGACAACCGTCTGCAGCCATATGAGTAGTATGGGTTATTGACTGTTGACTGCATTCGATCTACACTTGGACGGCCACACAGAGCGGCAGAATCAGATGATGGAGCAGTATCTTCAGGCTCTCTGCAACTAAGAGTAGAATCACTGGGTGGAGCTCTTAATATTTGCAGAATTTGCCTACAATATTGCAGTACATGCATTGACAAGGATGATCCCCTTTGGGGTAAACTATAACTACCACCTCATGATGCAGTTCAACGCATCCAAGAACTTAGTTTAAGGCGGTTTGAAGTCGGAAGTCAAAGCAAATTTCAAGGCAAACACTCTCGAGTAGACGTACCGAATGCTCAGAGAAAACACGTTGGAAGTTCAGGCCCACCAGATAAAGTATGCTGGTAGCAAGGAAATTACATTTGAGATTGGAGATAAGGTCTATCCTTCAACTCGAAATATCAAGACAACAAGAACGTCCACTAAGTTTTATTACAAGCATGCCTGATCATATACGGTGAGTAAAGTCATTAATAGGAATACTTACAGATCACACTTGCCAAAGGCAATACGTATAAACAATGTGTTCCCCATCTCCCTGCTTTGTAACCACCCACCGCTTGCCATCTGCTGACAGCTATCAGACCTACAACAAATGAATTTTGATGATGTGGATCAATGGGAGGTCGCTCAGATTCTTGATTCCAAGTGATGGTACCGAAAGTTCCACTATCTTGGTCAGTGGATCAGACATTACTACCTAGGTTCAAGCTGGGAGCTGATAGAGAATCTCAAAAAAACTCAAGAGCTAGTCAATAAGTTTGATCTGAATCATCCAAATCAGCTGTGCCTATATTTTATATTACCACCATGAAGGATTCTAATAATATGGGGAGTTATAAATGATCGGAATGATTTGGACAAATAATATAGTTTCTTGGTTTTCTTTTCTTTTCTTCTTATGGATTCGGCCCCATATAGATGGCGTCAATATGGAATTTACCACCTACCACCGGAGGTGAATTTACCTATAGACCGAATCTGCCATGAGGCTGTCATGATGGTACCGATCGGTCATGAGACTTATGCAGATATATGAAGGCGTATGCATATAATCTTGTTTTTCGTTATGTATATATATGTTGCCTCTCAGGAGATCTGCAAATATAGATGGTGATTATATAATGGAACTTCTAGGCACACCTGGCCTTGTAAGTGCACTTGGCGTCACAGATGCACTTGGCCTCAATGGTGCACCTGGTATTTCAGGTACTCTTGGCCTCATAAGTGCACTTAGTCTCGTAAGTGTACTTTGCCTGATCAGTGTACTTGGCTCTCAGGTATGCTTGGCATGAAAGTATACTTAGCAGCCGATGCCAGGCAACTATCCTTCATACATAATCAGCCTGCAAAGTAATTTGTGCATGCTAGTGATTATCTTACTTATATTAATCTACAATTGATATCATTTTTATTACCTATTCCATTTGTAATGGTAGCTATATATACCCACCAGGACGAGGATGTACACCATTACATTGTTCAGGAGATTCTGAACACATGACGTTATCCTTCTCCCTTACAAATGACAATTGACTGTTTACCATTAATCGTTTATACGTGAACAATATATTTAGAGCCAGACTGAGAAGGATACGAAGATTTAGCAAGTACTTCAAATTCAGTAATTTTAGGGTATTGTACTCACAACAAAGCAATGCAAGCAGCAAACTTGGTATCAGGGTTCAGGTTCAAAATGAGATTCCCACACATTCCAAATATCAAGCAAGAGTAGAGGGTTCATAATATTGATACATCAACTGACAAGATGACCTACTTCTTCTCATATTGGATGGCTGATGGAATCTGTCAAAGGTATATATTCAGCTCATTCCCACCTCTGTCTTCCTCCTCCTACGGTAACCTTTACTCTACACTCAAACATATTTGAAGTTTTAGCTTCTATTATAGAACTCCCATCAGTCATTCACACAGACCACTCTTACCTATCAGTCATACACACCAATCAGCTATACCATCCATATTAGCAATACCAATCTATACCACAAATACCTTCTGTACATACTGATAATAAGTAAATTGTGTATAACATTCATGATGTGAATCATTTTCAGTCCGGCAGCTTCATCTACAATCGGAAAGAAATGTATTCTTGTTTCCATCGGGAAGGCAATTTGTATTACCACCAAGATGATAGTACTAGTATTGTACAACAAAGAATAAGCTGACTGGGAAACCCCACAGTAGAATTCAAGAAAAAAAATAGGTAAGTATTGAAAAGGAGTCCAGGCAGAAATAGATACTACATTACAGTATTAGATAAGATATCAGATGTACTAGAAACCTTATCTGATGAGATTGCTGTTAGGTTGGATCGGGATACGCTTGAACTAAATGAGTTACAGATATTGTAGGTCAAGATGAAGGTCTAAGAAAAGGTACCAGCAAAGATGAACAAAGGGAAGCAAAACGCCGAGGTATCCAATACTAATCCTCTGATTATACATGTCTGACACTAATACGAGTATAATTCAACGTGTCTCAGAAATCTCCCAAGATAATAAAGACAATGAGGATGACTATATGCTGACTATGATTCAAAAAGAGTTTATGACTCCATAAGACAAAACTCCGAGTTGCTTTCGATATCTAGGTATGTACCGAATGCTCCCTCTGTATCCAATGCAATTGGATGCTTATCTAGATGAACGTCATCAGATTAGTACTTACCACTGCAATTCCTGATGCAGTAACAACTCATGAAATTTCCTTTCCAATTAAGCAACCCACCATCACAGTGTTAATTCAATTTGTGTAGGTTGATGACAATTGCCAATTTATATTGACCAGGTGATTATCCATTGCAATACATCACCTTTGTGCTATATAACGTACTATCCAATCGGTCTGATTGAGTGTGCAACATTGTACATCACTGCATACACACTCCACCATCATTGACATATCTCATCTTTATGTGATGTATTACATAACATTGGCAATTGACATTGCAACACTGTACATCACTCAACATACATCGCACTTCATATCAGTCACATCTACAAAGTACTACATTTTATGAATATTAACTGCTGTATAGTCGCTTTCAATTCCAGTGGTATCCTGAAGAATTGACATGGTAAGTACAGTGGATTTGGATGATATACCATTCAATTGAACTGTCTATACTACACAACAAGGATCTGAGTTGCCATTATAATGTTCTACATTGTAATTCTATTCCTGCTTATAGCTATTTATACCATCTGTCTCCTCACCTCCATCCACCTCCTCTACCTCCTCTACCTCCTCCACCTCATCCACCTCCTCCACCTCCTCCACCTCCTCCACCTCCTCTACCTTCTCCACCTCCTCCACCTCCTCCAGCTCCTCCACCTCCTCCACCTCCTCCACTTCCTCCCCCTCCTCCACATCCTCATCTCTCTTCTCCACCTCTAACTGTTCCCTCAACATATATTCTTCATCTGGAAGCTGCTCACCATCGCTATCCAAGTCACCTACTGTTGGTTGATTACGCGGCTGACTCCCATGATTGCCCTGAGATTTCCATGCTATTTCAGAATAGTTGATATGGAAATCCGAGTCATCAATTTGATCTGATTGATAGATATTTTGGGATTGATCATCACCATCATGCTTATCATTGAGACAATTGTTTTCATTGTTCAGACTATATTCAAGATTACAAAAGTCATTTGCAACTGGTATCTCAGTAAGGCGTTGGTCAATTGGCTTCTCCTCCACCTCACTGTCATTTTCGAGAAGTGGCAGAGGGCTGCAAGGTTGGGAGCAGTTACAGGTAGTGGGGGAGCAACTGGCCGAGTCGGACTGCCAACTATCAGGCGGTTTATTTTATTCTTGATTCCAATACTTTCCTGTCAAGGGATTCTAGCGTTCCTTATGCCTGATGTATCATGCTTGAATTATGAGTACAATGTATACAGTAGACGGAACAACTTGATCTTACAAATAACATTATCTTGGGAAAATGCAAGTTTGGTAATGGATTCATATGACTGTTAGGAGTCATACTCTCAGTCCTTATATACTCTTCTCGTACCTATTGCAGTGCAGTTGCTGTGAGCACTTTCAGAGTTGGAGTGACAGTCTTATAAACCAATTGAACTGGCTTAATACCAGTGCAACCATTTTTCAGATTCGTTCAAAAATACAAGGATGAAGACAATGAGGCAACTCTTCAGTACTGAATGCCATAGCAATATCCTGAATAGTTGAGTCAATCTCGAAAATAGATGAAGAGGAAACCTACTGATTACACACATCATATGATCACTTACGATCCGCAAGTATCCAAATGAATTGGGCTTTCTTCAGGTGATCTTTAACAATCGAGAATTTCTCAGCATAACAGAAAGTACTACCGAGGTTGTAACGTGATCTGACTGAGACCATGGCTTTGCCAATTATTTAAGTTCAGATAGAGTTGAGACAGAATTACACTTATATGCAGAGTCGAGTCAGAGATGCAGAGAATTGGTGAAGTCACATATGTATGTGGTACATCAGCAACAACCCTAGTTTCCGTCAGGAACACCCGAGTGTTTCTAATAGCTCTGATGGCTCTGACGGAACCTCGTACCCTCTGACGGAGAATTACACACTACGCGTCGCGCAAGCGATGGGTCGCATTGCATACTTACCCTGCGGCGGCTATTATACCACGTCTCTTATTGTTGCGATGCATCGCGTTGTATATTATCCTGTGGTAGACGAAATCTTTTAGCATTTTTTTCCAGAAGTACCACACTGTACGGTCGCAGCCTTGATTCCCGATCACTGCCTTGATTTACCAGGACAGTCAATTGATTACTTAAAATTACACTTGATTCACAAATTTATTGCTAACTATGTACAAATAATCATGGTAGATCTTGGATGCACTTGGGACAGCACTTGAAGCTAGCACAGGGGCGGAAAAGATCGATACAGGCTGCGTGCAAACAGTTGGGCTGGCGGGAGACGATTGAGATTGGCTGGCACACCCATAGCTGAATGCGATCGAGCAGTGGTGGCTCTGGACGTGATCGAGCCGTGCTGGCTCTGGGCTGGCTGGACACGATCGAGCCGGGCTGGCTCTCCACTGGTGGGAGTTGATCGAGCTCGGCTGGCTCTCGGCTGGCTGGAGATGATCGAGCAGGGCTGGCTTTCGGCTGGCTGGAGATGATCGAGCAGGGCTTGCTCTCGGGTGGCTGGACACGATCGAGCCGTGCTGGATACACCCGATCGATCCATCGGTCAAAATTATCTGCACATCTGTTAGCATTGCAAATAAAGAGGGTGACTGTGAGAGAGAGAGAGAAGTATCGTAGAGTTGAACTGGCTCTGTGCTGGCGGGATATGATCGAGCTGGGCTGGCTCTCGGCTGGCTGGATGTGATCGAGCCGTACTGGCTACACGCGATCAACCCGTCGGTTAACATTATCCGTATATCTGTTAGCATTGCAAATAAAGAGGGTGACTGTGAGAGAGAGAGAAGTATCATAGAGTTGAACTTAGAACTTAAAACTTAGAACTTAAAACATAGAACTTAGAGTGCAAATATGGATGAAAGTAAGGGGGTGGAAAAGGGTCACACTATATATGAAGGGCGCTTACCTGGCCTTGGCAGCCTAGTGCACTTACGAGGCCAAGTTACGAGGCCAAGTGCACTTGCGAGCCAAGTGCACTTACAAGGGCCAAGTGCACTTACGAGGGCCAAGTGCACTAACCAGGGCCAAGTGCACTTACGAGGGTCAAGCGCACTTATGAGGCCAAGTGCACTCACGATGCCAAGTGCCCTCACGAGCCAAATACACTTATGAGGCCAAGTGCACTTACAAGCCAAGTACACCTGGCACCGCCATGACACTGGGTCTCGGCTGGCTGGACGGGATCTAGCCGGGCTGGCTCTCCGCTGGACCCATTCCGACGTATGGTCACAGTTGGCCACAATATCAGAGTGTTCGTTTATAATAGGGGACCGACAGAGCGAGAAGAAACGGTGAAACTGCGATCGGAGGGCAATAGAAACGGTGAAAATGCGATCGGAGGGCGATATGCAGCATGACATGTAGTATTGACACTGGGCGCTGAGTAAGCTGCCACCGGAGTGTCCAGGCACGGAGTAAGCCGCCACTGGGGTGTCTCCGATGGCGCTGACGGAACGCGTCCACTCTGACAGAGCCATTCCGCCCGGACGGAAAATTATTTTGCTGATGTAGCCTTCTTCTTGTGTTCATAACCAACAATCTTTAAGTCACATGCCCTTTCCGTATTCTGCTATAAATAATTAACTTTCTAACAAAGATAGTTCTCAGTACTAGCAATTCACCGAGTTGTAAAGGCAACTACCAAACCTATTTCTGTATCGGTCAGAAATAGTTTCCACTGCGGAATATGAGATTCAATGGTTTGTATTGAATATTTCAGTATTGCCCGGTACTTATTGTCAGTAATTGCCCTTATACCGCGACAGGTTTTGGGTATTTCTGAATTTTGGATAATTGCATTGTGTGGAAGTGGTAACAATGTTATATGTTGGTGTAGCAATTCATATGGTTTGTTGGCTTTCTGGTATAATGGGTTGGTTACTACCTCCATCATTGACAAAAAGTAGATGTGCAATAGCTACACAGCTGATTTGTCATGTTGTGATAGTGGCACTGGCAATGTGTTAGACTGATAGAATGTTCTTCAACCAGAAATCAGAAGGTCTCTAATATTAGCAGCAGGTATATCAATAACTGGAGCAATTACTGCAGTGTTTTTTGGATGGCTCAAGTGATTCAGAAAGTGGTTTTCTACTTTGGCTGTTTAATTTGTCAACTAGACTGCTGTTCAGTTGTATATAGAACCTCATTGCACTTCCCACTGATAATTCGACTTTTAGATAGCCTGGAACGAACTTTAAGCATTTCTGGAGCCATAGTATTTGATATTCAAGCAATGTTGCGGGAGGATAGTCTGGTGGAAGACATTGTAAATTTAGGTTAGGGTTAATTAACAGAGAAGTAAAGATATTTGTCAATGTAAATGAACTGTGAATGTGCAATAATTTCAGATGTTGATAAAATAATGATATATTATTTCAAGCAGAGTGGCATCTCCAATGGTATACATATCCAATTGCCAGAAACAGCTACTACTGGAAGATTTGGTAAGACCACTTTAAATATTGTGTGAGCAATGTAAATAGGTACCAGCCGGATTGAGTATATGTGAGTGCTCTCATTATATGAGCCAATAAGATTGCATTCCAGTAACATACTAGGAATAAAATTAAAACGTAAACGATGCTGAACGATATCATGTCAACCTCTGCAGATGCTCGAATATTTCCACTCTTGTATTCTCCTAGCTCAGTGAAACAACCTGTGATGCAAAAAAAAAAACAATTTCTTAACCGAGAAAACTAAATCAAAGTCCAAATGAAACCAGAACACTAAACAGAAGAAGAAATATATAATGGTGATATCAGGTGCACTTGGCCTCGTGAGTGCACCTGGCTCGCAGACACACTTGGCCTCATATGTATACTTGGCCTCAGAAGTACACTTGGCCTTGTAAGTACACTTGGTCTTATAAGGGCACTTGGTCTTGCAAGTATACTTGGCCTCACAAGTGTACTTGGTAGTCAAGGCCAGATGGGTGCCCTTCATATATAGTTACTGGACCATGTGCCTTTGCATGGTAGCGATTATCTCACTTTACCATTGATATTGTCCTTATCACTGTCCCCCATTTGCCGCCATATCTACACATATCTATCCATACGAGGATGTATGTTCTTAACAAAGGATACCAAACACAGAAAATCCCGTGACAATTCCCAACGTTATTCTGCCAATGGATTCAATTTCCCTCCCCATTATCTCCATTCTCAGACTTCACATGGTCAGACTCCTGATTCTACTCCACTTCTCTCCCCTTACCCTATTCTTGAGGCTGTTTTTGAGCATTATGAAAGTCATCAGTATTGGGCGGCCGGGAAGTTGGAAGTACGTCCGCATTTGGATTACACAGTAGACTTTCAGCAGTCGGAGAATTACTCACATTACGACTTCCTGAATGGTTGTACTCACCCTAGGGATTGTTCGGATCATGTATATTCCATTCCGGAGTGTCTACCCACTCCATGTATCTACTATCCTTCCCTAATAAATTTGGTATGAGGATTGGTTGTTCGATACTGACAGTACATGTCGTTTGAGTGACTCAGCCGAACAAACAGTGGTATTTCCTTTGGACACTTCTCAGGTGTTATTCGGTGATGGTACTATGCCTCATGTGAAAAATAAACTAGGTTTCCGGTTCTTGTATTAATACCCACAGATTGATGAGGTTGTCATTCCTTTGCCTCTGTATTGAGTCGCCTTCATATCTTCCGAAGTGTCTATAATGCTCGGTAGAATTTGTCAATCTGATCAATGACGCCTTTCATCATGGCGAGAATGGTGAACTTTGAAGGCTCCTTGTAATCATCATTTGCACCATCTGAAAGGTATTGAGAGGTATCATCTATTGTTTGCTTGAGTGCGAATTGGAAGGCATTGATATAATGAAAGCCATCTGAGACAGGCCTGTCGATTCCAGATGTTGCCATGAAGGTTATAGAAATAGTCAGGAGATGAAGAATTACAAGTATGGCTGGGGAAGAATATGTTTCTGTTTCCAGCCAGGCTGCAACCAGTACATAATTTTGTAGTCTGATAATATGGCCCGATGGGTGATGCATGATATTGTGCGAACGACGAGCAGAATTGTTGTTGGTCCGAGTTGTCAATTGAAATCCTGTTGCCCTTCTTCATACCATAAGTTCGGAAAATCTTGTGATAATCACATCTGAGGCTTGGGTGCCAAGACGTTCGAGTTCTTCAAAATGATTCAGAAGGACTCCATATAATGACCATGGTAGACAAGCTGGATTGCTCAAGCAACTTGGCAGAATGGTCTTCCATAGGTCATTCATTATCCTGTCAGCAGGTGGCATGACTCACTATATCACACCCTAATGCCAATCGAAGTTGTTGTACAAATGCTGATGCTCAAACCCAATTCTAGCTACACCTATATAGCTTGGGTCTCTAGATTCATCAGGTTTAAGACACTACTCCAGAAAGAGAATCACGAACCAAATAACGGTAAGATCATGTGCAGAAAGTATGTTAACAACTTGTTAGGTCGTTGGGACATTGCCAGAGGTTGAAGCCTTATTATACTCACAGGGAATCCCCATTTCCAACAGGTTTGTCAGGGTATATTGGGTCAACCCAGCAGGTTCCCGGTATGGGCAGCAGGCCATGACAGGTTAGCAGAATTCCTGCATATCCTTAATTTATCTCTTATATTACCACAGAAAGGCCTATAAGATAGCTATCAATGTTGTCCTTCTGATGTTGCTTTGTATCATTCAAACAACTGAGAATATTGGTTGACTGATTTCTAGGTCTTGGCATCAGAATGAATAATCTCTGGCTGGAGTCTGAGGATGGTTTTGTACCTTTCAAGTTCAACATCATAGCGCAAAGTCAGAAATGCCATCCGGGTAGGTAGGTTTCCTAAAGCCCGAGAGCTTAGTTTATTCAATTTCAATGTTTCCTTTTGGCTATCTGTTTATTGATTTATTTATTCATCATACAGCATGCAGCCCGTAGGCTATGGCCGGTGAAGTACATACAAATAACCATGAACAAGCATAACAAATGAAACCGAACAAAGGAAAAACGAAAAACCTCTGGCTAGTTAGCACCGCTCCGCAGCCTCCTATCACCCCTGATCTGGTTACAAAGAAATATTCAAAAACAATCATAGTGGTCTGTAACACACTTAGTACAATATTGAGAAATGTTTCAGTTTCGTTCGATCTGGTCCTGCATATCATGCGGGCTCTCCCCCGGGAGTTTACCCTCCTCCACCCTTCCCCTTACTCAATTCGTTCATAATATCCGCCCACACCTTCCCCTTCCAATTCTTCCTCTTGCCCGTCATCATCTTCTCCACCTGCGCTATAATGTTCTTCCACATCATCGTCGACAGTTCCCTGACCCACAATCCGATTGTTACCCTGCCCAAGGTATACATCATCACGGAATTGATCCAGGTACCATCTTCGTGTTGCTATATATGTGTCGTTCAGAAAATGTTTCAAAGATTTCATTGCTTTGTCAGTATATAGAAGATGCTTCCAGAGATATCGAGAGTGAACCACTCCAACTTCTTTCTGCATTCTTTGTCTTTCGCGTTGATATAAGGGGCACCTCAAAAGCAGATGTTCTGGTGACTGGGGACCTCCATAGCGACATGGAAAGTGTGGGGAGTCAACAGAGTTTGTTGGTATTTTGTATAGGTAACTGCGAAAGTAACCATGGTCTGTTCGTAATTTTGTGACAGTTGAGGTAAACTGGCAGTTACCACTGGTGAAGATCTGGTCTGGTTTGGTACGGAATGTTCCAACATAGTGCTTTCCCTTTGCTGGGTGTTGCGTCCACCAATAGCTCCATTCCTGCATTTTGGCTGCTCGGATTACCCTCTTAAGGTAGGCTAAGGATGTATGATAGTAGGTCGATGGTTTTTCGAGAGTGGCCTTTTTTGCCAACTTGTCGGCAAGTTCGTTTCCTGGTACGTCTGTATGGCCAGTAACCCATTGTACTGTGATCGTAGTCTTGAGTGCATGGAGGTTGTTGGAGATATTTGAGAGTGCCAGGGAAGTGGACTGTCCAGGGCCGGGTTTGAAAGTATTGAGATGTTATATGGCAGCTTGATTGTCTGTGAAGATCTATATGTGTCTTTTGGTGAGGTTATTACGTTGACATTTCTGAAAGCATGTTTTTGCAGTTTTAAGAATTCCAAGTAATTCGGCATCATAAACTTCTTGTTGATGGCCCATTGGGTAGGTCACTTCCATGACTGCTTCTCCTGTCATTTCCACAACGGTTCCTGCCCCAATGTTTTCCTTCAACATTGATCCATCTGTATAACAAACAATATTCTGGTCATCTTTTTTCAACATTGCGTACTGGGTTTCGTGGGCTTTGGCTTCCTTTTCTTTTGGAAGGGAACTAATGTGTGTTTTGACTCTGCTTTCGATCCATGGTGGGCAGGCGGAGGTAGAATATGTTTCGATCTCCGAGCTGTTTGAGATTCATGGACTGAGGGTACATAACCTTTCGATGAGACGTGTTACAAATTTGCGATAATTTTGTTACATGCTGTCCCAAGGAATCCAGGGTCCACTTGTATTACTGGACTCAGGAGATTCATAGAATGGAGGGAATGTCGATGGGCAACGTTATCGGATTGGGTGCATGTCAGGAAAGGTGAGTATTCGAATTGCATATTTTCTTCGCATGTGATTAAGTCGTACAGCTACCGGGGGGAGGGCAGCTTCGTGGTGCAAGGCTATTGTTGGTGATGTATGGAAGGCTCCAAGTATACAACGAAGAGCTGTATTCTGAACTGTTTCAAACCTCTGTTGATACGTTGCTTGCGCTTTCCACCATACTTCGGCCCCAAAGTCGCAAACAGGTATAACACATGAATTGTATTGTTGGCGGACTGCACTAGGAGTTAATCCTGATTCTGTATTGGCTAGTGATTTGAGGGCTCCAAGGGCTCTTTTGCCACTTGCGGCCTTCAACATAACATGGTGTTTGAAGTTGATTTTCCTGTCAAACCAAATACCAATCCACCTTACCACGTCCGGGCTGATGCCCTTAGTGCCATGGGAGATGGTTGTGCCATTGGGTAGGGTAATCCTTTCATCATCTGTGGTATCGCTGTTTCGTTTGTTGTGGAAGTGCATCATCTCTGACTTTGAGTCGTCAAATCGTACAGCATTGTTTGCGGCCCATTTGAAAGCTGTTCGTGCAGCTGCTTCCAGGCAACGTGTATTATAGGCTTTTGATTTGCTTTGAACCACAATGGCAACATCGTCAATGTAGCATGGAGTCCAGAAGCAGGTTGGCTATCTGTAGTATTGGCAACAAATGGTCGGTGGTTCGTACTATTGACGAACCAGTTCGGTTCAAGCGAAGCGGATCCTTTCCAAGCCATTCGCTTTAAACCCTATCATTTCGGCCCACAAATGCAAACAACATAGGTAAGCAAGTTCTTATCCGATCAGCTTGATTTGTAGTTCATCCTGTAGCTAACATTACGCGCTACACAATGAACTCAATATCACACTGATCGAATCAGAACTCGCTTACCTATTTTCGTTCGCACATATGAGATTCACATTAAGCTTCGAGTCGAACCCTTTAGTTCCAGTCCAATCTCAGATTGAACCTGGTTTGAAGTGGGGAGGAGTTCGATCCGCCATGAACCGATCCGCTTCGTTGCCAACACGAGCCATGTGTAGGAAGTGTCTGCTTGCATGTCATTGAGCTAAAAACGTCAAGAGTTAGTCTGACTATGATTGATGATCGATTAATCGTTAGGCAAGGGTATGGGAGAGATTAACTTACATGATAAACGAATTGGATTGGCAAATAAACTTTAGCAGTTGATATGACAATAATTAGCTATGGTGTGATTATACCGACGTGCATGAAAAGGGCTGTACCTGATATTGGCCAAACAATCCTTAACGTTGTTTAGTTGATATGCTAAATGTATAATCAGTTCATACTGGAGTCGTCACATGATGAAATTTACGGATGGTTGATATTGCCAGCAAGATAAGGAGTGAAGCTTGAATAAGATGGAGCAATATGGGTACCAGTGAGTACCTGGGAGAGGAACCCTTGAAAATCAATAGTGTGTTGCAGAAGCACGTTGTCATGCGATTGGTATAATATATGATCATGTTGAGCTGAAGGTTTATCCAACCAATCCTAACATAAGTTGCAAGTTGGACTATATGAAAATATTGCAATATGTTTAAAATGGTACAAGTAGTTCACTTCAACCTTCCAGATTGTTAGAACAACTTTTCATATTGTCAAGAGAGAATGAGTATCATAGTACAAGGTTGGTAGCACATGATTGTTAGATACCTTTCTTTGTTAAAACCAAGGATAACAAATGACACTAAACTGACTTTTTCATACCTCACCATTCTCCAAAGACTACAGTATCAGCAGGAATTAAATATTGATCGATCAACATTGTTGTGACAACTCTATAAGTTGTCTTACTAATCGAAAGACCTTCTTAATTGGATTTAACTACAACATTTCACTAATACAGGTATATCATTATATAAGACTTAGCCGCAACTTGCAGGATTGCGGCCACACCTCAAAGCACTGTCACATAGACTTTCTATCAAATATATTACCATACAACATACTGAAATCAAAAAATCAAATGAACTTCCCCCAAGAACTCCACCAAGAAATTAGCAATAGTGCTGCCAACTCGGAAAGATACTACTCTAGTCAGTAGGGTCTACTATATCACCGATATGGTCACAAATAAATATATGGGCCAAGGAAAACGACAGCTCTAACCAATACTTGACATGACAACATCATCTGGACAAGTGTTAGTACAACATCCACATACCTGCATGAGTACTTCCTATGAATTCAGGTTCTGAAGATTTCTAATAGCAAATACTGATGCTTTTCGATACCTACTCAATGATATTTGATGCGTTGACATCATGTGAAGTCACTGCAAACGACTTATGTATAGTACAACTACAATTTGGACTAATACTATATAATGGTCAGAGCCTTTTTGTTTGAGGCTGTGAGCAGTAATGATGATAGATGGAGATATCTAGAGTACGAATCCATCAGGAATTAATCCGGGTGCCCAGGTGCATTGGTCACGCCCTGAAGTGGGTTGTGCGCCTTAGGCGCCTGGAACGTCGGTATGCTGGGTAATATATAAGGCCGTAACAATGCAATGTAAGGTACTGTAAAAACAACTCTAGGCACTAGGTATTCACCCAGTCACATATCACTCTGCACAGCGACTTGGGACGCTTAATAGCCTGTGTTCTTCTTCTGGCCGTTCCAATTGCATGGTGACCAGCCAGCCGTGAGCCGAGAGCCAGCCCAGCTCGATCATCTCCAGCCAGCCGTGAGCCAGCCAAGGTGGATCATCTACTACCAGCGGAGAACCAGTCAGGCTCAATGGCATCCAGCCAGCTCGACTCAATCATCTCCCGCCAGCGGTAAGGCAGCCCGGCTCTAGCGTGTCCAGCCAGCCCAGCTCAATCATCTCCAGCCAGCTGTGAGCCAGTCAAGCTGGATCATCTCCTGCCAGCGGAGAGCCAGTCTGGCTGAATCGCGTCCAGCCAGCCCAACTCAATCATCTCTCGCCAGCGGTAAGGCAGCCCGGCTCTATCGCGTCCAGCCAGCCGAGAGCCAGCCCAGCTCAATCATCTCCAGCCAGCCATGAGCCAGCCACGCTGGATCATCTCCCGCCAGCGGAGAGCCAGTCTGGCCCAATCACATCCAGCGAGCCTGACTCAATCATCTCACGTCAGCAGTAAGGCAGCCCGGCTCTATGGCGTCCAGTCGGCCAAGAGCCAGCCAAGCTCGATCATCTCCAGCCAGCAGTGAGCCATTCAAGCTCGATCATCACCCGCCAGCGGAGAGCCAGCCCGGCTCGATCCCGTCCAGCCAGCCGAGACCCAGTGTAATAGTGGTGCCAGGTGCACTTAGCTTGTAAGTATACTTGGCCTCGTTAGTGCACTTGGCTTGTAAGTGTATTTGGCTTCGTAAGTGCACTTGGCTTGTGGATGCATTTGGCCTCGTAAGTGTACTTGGCTCGCACTTGGCTCCGTAAGTGCACTTGGCTCCGTAAGTGCACTTGGCTCCGTAAGTACACTTGGACTCGTAAGTGCACTTGGCAGCCGAGGCTGGGTAAGCACCCTTCATATATAGTCTGACCCTTTTTCCCCCTTACTTTCAACTGTTTTTGCGCTCTAAGTTCTAAGTTCTACATTCTAAGTTCAATTCTATGATACTTTTCTCTCTCTCTCACACAATCTCTCTCTTTATTTGCAATGCTAACAGATGTACAGACAATTTTAATCGAGGTAACCAGCCAGTCCTTATTGATCATCTCCAGCCAGCCGTGAACCAGCAAAGCTCGATCATCTTCCGCCAGCGGAGAGCCAGCTCGGCTCGATCATCTCCTGCCAGCGGTGAGCCAGTACGGCTCGATCGCGTGTAGCCAGTACGTCTCGATTGCGTCCAGCCAGCTCGGCTCGATCATCTCCCGCCAGTGGTGAGCAAGTACGGCTCGATCGCGTGTCGCCAGCAGGTATCGATTGCGTCCAGCCAGCTCGGGTCGATCATCTCCCACCAGTGGTGAGCCAGCACGGCTCGATCGCGTCTAGTCAGTCGACAGCCAGCCCAGCTCGACCTGCAAGTGCACCTGATCGAAATGCTAATGTTTCCGTCCAGATCTGCTTGTCGCATACGGCCAGCCGAGAGCCAGCACGGCTTGATTTCGTGTAGCCAGCACGGCTCGATCTCGTGTAGCCAGCACGGCTCGATCTCATGTAGCCAGCACGGCTCGATCTCGTATAGTCAGCACAGCTCGATTGCATCAAGCCAGCGGTGAGCCAATACGGCTCGATCACATGTAGCCAGCACAGCTTAATCACGTCCAGCCAGCGGTGAGCCAGCCAATCTCAATCATCTTTCTCCACCCGCGTACTAGCTCCAAGTGCTGACCCAAGTGCATCCAAGATCTACCATGGTTTTTTGTATATAGTTAGCAATAAATTTGTGAATCAAGTGTGACTTTAAGTAATCAATTGACTGCCCTGGTAAATCAAGCCTATGACCGTACAGTGTGCTGCGTCTGGAAATAAATGCTCCACCTGTAAGTGTATATGGATGTAAATGCTTTGCCTGTAAGTGTGTATGGACGCAAATACTGTGTCTGTAATTGCGTCCAGACGCAAATGCTGCATCTGTAGTACCAGGGTAGTGCCAGGGTACAACGAGGCTCAAGAGGTTTCGTCTAAAGCGTCTCATGCTCCCTGGCCATTCCAGCATCTGCGGCGTGACTTGGTTTTTTTCCTGATGTCCCATTTTTCATTTTAAGTACTTAAACAATTTAAGTTTGCAGGGCAACTCTCAATAACTCTTAGACACTTACAATTCTTTCATACTTATTGACTCATTCATTGACTGCTCGATAACAGCCTTCCATCCAAAGATCCTTGACGTTTCAATAAACGTATCATTCTCCAATCGATTAACAGGTATTCACTCTCAACTACTATCAGAAATGTAATAATAATATCTAAAGTTGTCAATTGCATCAACTAAGAAGTGAAATATCACAATGTACATTGTCAAGGTCAGTAATAACTATTGCAACTCTCATACCAGGAGGACCATTCATATAGAGAACTATCATCCGCAATAGCCCAGTGTTATGATGCGAGTAGCTTTAAACTGTACCTGATGATCACATCCATGTATAGCTATCAACGATAAAAATTGGAAGCAAAGTATTCAAAGTTGTCTCAATAGTGATGCTTCACATAATCTGCCCTCTGTCTTTCAGAACCATGATCTCCTGCCAGATACAGTGGATTACCTACAATCACCATCACTTTGGCCATTGTAACCGACAGAATACGTACTAGTAACATGTATATTCCGACATGCCGATCTCCTATCTACTAAGGTCTACAGTCGTCGAAAACTATTCCACACATGGTGATGACAATCCTTGAGATCACTTTTCTGATACTTCTGAGTTGTACCTTGTGGAGATATTGAATATTTACAGACCGACATTGGATCTGATCGATGATTTGTCAAAGGGACATGTAGGAGTGCAATAGTCGGTCACAGAATCCCGATATTCGACATGCAATACTTCATTAGCTAATCGACTGAATAACTGATGGCTTTGGATATTCATCATGGATAAAGCATACAATGAACTTCTTATGAAATGAGACCCATCCCAAGCCAATTGAGTATTACTCTCAGGATATCATATTTTGAGCCAAATGGCTTATATGTCAAAGGGCATACAGAAAGTATCTAGTGAATCCTCCTGAGTGTCATTTCAGCAACAATGGATGTCATCTACATGACGAGATATACACTGCAGACTTGTGGTTGGAAATTCAGGTGTCTCAATTTCTTGGATGATTAAAAGAATTATTCTGACAATGCTTAGCATTCATTCGCAGAAGGCGAAATTGTTGTTACCTTCATCTTCTTCTCCGATTCAACACACCAAACTAATTTCTCCCACGATGAGAAACAATTCCCTGTATATATGACTATTGACAACCTCTCCAGAACTGTACAGAAGAAACCAACAACTCACATCATTGTCCTGATAGCATATCTGTCACATCCTTTGAAATTATGCAATATTCCTGGTCCACAAAAGATCTGCCAATCAATCCATGATCAAACTGTCATGCAGAGTATTTTCGACCACTTGCTGTGGCCTCTGATCAACTGGAAAGATTATAAGTTCACTGCTTACTGTAGAGACAGTGATTACTGCCAATGCCATATGTTTCTATCTTGATAGGTTGCCAACTATCCACAGCATGCAGTACTGAACAATCATCAATATGGATTTTGACTGTTGTGTGAAGTTGAGAAGAGTGAATTGAGCAGGTATATATACATACCAGTGGCACTCCATAATTATAATATTCATCAACTATTGTCAAATATTCTCCGAACAATCATATACAATATGGAAGATGTTCTAGCAAAAGTTCAGAGTCTCAATAATTCTATCTGAATCAGAGTTGACGAAACTGCACGAAACTTCAGTGATACTGATTGATCTACCCTGCAAGTTGTCGAGCCAATTACTTATCACTCCACTGAGGTTCCCTCTATTCTTAGAGAGCAAGATATCAATTGTGATAATAATATATTAGGGCAAACCAGTTCATTTTGTAGTGATCTTCCACAACTACACCTCCTTCACACAATACAGTTGAGCATGTTAAAACATCTTCAGAGTGACTCCAACAACTCATGACAAAGTTCAAACCCATTCACAAAACACAACAATCTATGCTGATCTGTACCATCATACCTGACAATGATTAAATCCAAGAAATCATACAGAGAGGTTAGCCAGTGGACTGGAAAGGAACCTACAACAATGAGCCACTATCTACTTGCAGTCATCACAAACACCCTATATTATCCCAGATCCCCTGAAAAACAACATTTCATGATGGTATCCAATACACCTGAATACTCCTTAAGGTTTACCACTACTGCCAATACCCATCTCATGATGATAATACTTTGAATGTTATTAATGATACTCTGCATCGCTTTCACAAGTTGAAATATGTTGTCCTGCAATATCGAGTGCACATGAAAAGAACTGAAACATGGAATGAGTTGCAGAAAGAGATTGATAAGAAGTGAGATGCAGATATGGACAATTATAGAAATTGCTCTGTCAATGAACGCAAAAGTCAACTCGATGACTAGAATAATTGAATAAAGTCAGAAGTGGTTGATCACCTGGAAGAGGAGTCATCATTTAACTTTCCAACATTTCATCAAATGAGATACTCAGAGTGAACTATCGAGTAATTCGGAGAATTGCAGAAGTAGTCTGCTGAGGTTGACCAAGTAGCTCACAAACTCCAAATCAAAGGTGGGTATCGGGAGTCCAATTGGACATGATATGTCTATGAGCAGATTGTCAATTATTATCTCCACTGAGATGCATTTGATGTATAGTGTATGAACGTCAGTACAAATAGTTTCAGCAAACGTATGAGTTAACCCTCCAACCATGACGAGAGCCATCACATGGCTGCCACAGCCGCATGGAGTGTGAAGGGTTCTGAAGTCAAGTTATAGGTATTGTTTGTCTCGATACAGAAGGGAGGAACTAGATTTGGAGATATTTATAATTTGAATAGCCATGATAACATTCTCCAGAGTTGTCTGATCAACTTGATGTTAGCATATGTGAATGTCTCAACAATATATATCACCACTGATAACCCCTGAACATGCCAGGCCACTTTATTCCATACTATTGAGATGTCAATTGAAGAATTCAATGGCCAATTGACATTTGAGACAATTCGAGCTACTGGAGAAAGGCAATGGTATACAGGACCACCGAAACATTATTGGATATGGGTCAAGGTGACTGAACAATATCAGAGATTACCTGAACCTGCTTATTCAGCATAGCAAGGATACATACCGTACCAATTACTTCGTGTTTTCAAACTCCAAATTTCTGATTAAGTGTTATATGTATTATTTGTGCTGTTAATGAAACCATTCCATAGAAGATTGCCAAATACCATCAGTTCAATAATCAGGATAGTTTCAGCATTGGAAGAGAATGCCTACAGGGTAATAGCAGCAGAGTACATCTGTAGCGCAGCTCATCTTGTATCTGAGGTTTCATTTACTTCAAAGAAGACTAACTCTGGCTGGATTGTAAATAGTCATATTGATTTGAAAATATAAAACCTGATTTATTATGTAATGGAGGAGGACTTGACTCAGGTAGTCACTGGTGGGGGAAAAAAACTTTGACAATGCAAATAGTTGTTTAGACAATTTCACAAGTAGTAGACGTGTTTGACAAATAGATACTTGTCACACTTTACAGAATTGTACATTATCAGGTTTGCCCGAAGTGGGATCATCTACAATCAAACGATGATAGCTGGCTCACAATTGTACAAGTCCTATCCCTGCATATCATTGAATATGCACAAGTTATCACACAATTGTGTTACCACAAATAACAAATTCAGATGAGTTGTTATTCAGTCAACCACACCACTGGGAAGGAATAAAGGGTAGTTATTGAATTGATACTCTGCCAGCTCATACTACCAAAATTATGAAGGCAGCTGAAAGGCTGTAGATACGAAAGCATATAAGGTTGCATTATAGCTGACGAGATCTTTGCTGCTCCTCACAATCGAAAGGATACCATTCGCCTGGTGACTAGGATATTGAAACGATATAATAGGTAGGAAGATCTGATGTCTATCGTTGGCTACAAACTGTTGGAAGTTTGTACCATCGACGAACCAATTTGGTTTGTGCAAACAAAATCCTTGCTATGCAATTCGCCTCAGATTTCAATATTTGGGCATACAATGTTGAACAACAATATGTAATGGAGTTCTTTTCCGATTGGTACGAATCTTAGTTTATCTCATAGCTTACCTCAAGCACTACAAAATGTACTATACTTCAAGCCAAAGGAATAAGAACTCATTTACTTACCTACGTTCGTACTTGTACATCAGCAAAAACGGATTTTTGTTGATTAAGGCTATTCAACGTTCTGCACCCATGAATGCCGAACCACAATGTGGGCGTTGGCGAGAATGTCACCCAGGGGTGCATCGTCGCAACGATGTAATGAGACGTTCAGAACACATTCATGAATGCTTCATGAACCTCGCTAGGCAAAGCAGAAATTTATTTTTTCGCCCCTTACGCTTCACAATTAAGGTCACAAATGCAATTTCCGAACTAAAGTACGCTTGTATACGAATTCTCATTAAACTAAGATCTAGCCTCCGAAACCAATTACTAGCTTCACAATCTTATTTTATCTCTACCACACCATCTGACTAAAATTCTAAGAGTAGAGCAGCCAGTCGAGAGCCAATAATGGACGTACACCAGCGTGCTTGTACCGTCTTAATGTACTCGGCGAGACGAATCGAATGGCCCTATCCACGGGTCAACCGGAGTTGAACTGCAAAGGTTAGACGAATTCTGTGGGAGGAGGATGAGGAGGAGGAGGAGGAGGAGGAGGAGGAGGAGCAATAGAGCAGCCAGTCGAGTGCCAATAATGGACGTACGCCAGCGTGCTTGCACAGTCTTAATGTACTCGGTGAGACGAATCGAATGGCCCTATCCACGGGTCAACCGGAGTTGAACTGCAAAGGTTAGACGAATTCAGTGGGAGGAGGA
>MU122119.1:131215-222972 GCA_014904905.1 Wilcoxina mikolae CBS 423.85
AATAAAGTAATATAATGCTTCAAGGGTGTAAATGGTTGTCAGGGTGATGGTGATGGTGGTGGTGATGGTGATGGTGATGGTGATGGTGATGGTGATGGTGATTGCTTCAGGGGTTGAAGGTTAGTGAGAATTTCTTCTAAGTCCGAAATCAGCAGGGACAAATTCAAGTTGTACACTGGCTGGGATAGAAACATCAAGCCAATAGGTCATCTCAGCAATGATATCAAGCTTCCAATAATGTAATTTGACAAAATACAGTACCAGCCAATTTCAGAAACCTCAGAAACCCAGCAGAAACCTCGGAAACCTCAAAAAGAAAAACGTGTTTTTGCTGATGTAGGATTCAGTTCGAAGTTTGAGTCGAACCGCAAAACTTCGCCAACCTTGGATCGAATATGCTTCGAATATTGGGCTTGGTTCGATCTGATACGAACCGAATTGCTTTGTTGTCAACACTACTGATATCAGTAGGGACTCTATTCGTATCAGTGAGATATCGTAGTCGAAGGATATCGAAGGTTCTGCATCAGGATAGAGGGTAGGCTATTCAAAAAGATATTGGTACGAAGGGTAGTTAGATAGAGACTTCATGAGATAAGCATAGATAGAAGTAATTGTTAGAACGAGAGGAAAGAGGAATAAAGACCTCTGGAGGAACTCAGGGTAGAAGGGCAAGCTTCATAACGAGGAGAACAAGTCTTAACAATATATGCATTGGAAAGCCAAACATTTTTGCCATGAATCTTCTTAGTGACTTTCACATTCTGAGTAAATTTTCATAACTTTCATTGCAAGAAGATCCTGAAAGCAGTAAGGATACTATGTGCACTGGTAAATCAGGGGTGATACTCCCAGTATTACAGATATTTCTTTACCTACAGGTTACTAAATAATATGTCTTGATATAGAATCATATTCAATATAATATGATCTGAATATTCACAGAATGGCAAAGCAAATATTTTTTGACTTTGTTCTTAGCTTTACTCCTAATCATCATTGACTCAACACCCTGATCACACACCGCAAAATTCAATATCAAAAATAGTGTATCTGATCTTCTACTGTCTGACCCGAGTAAATTATTACTATTGCCAGTGTGGAAGTACGAATTTTCAGCTAAAATCTCCTCCCTTTTTTCGCATCAGTAATACCTTCCCTCGTACCCAGTCTTTCTCCGCCTAGCTCGCAAGCTCGCTAGGCGGAGAACCTTGCGAGCACGTAGAAAAAGTCTGGGCACGAGAGCAACTAATACCCTGAAGTACACTTCTGGGCAAGTAAATTTTCATGGCCGACAAAAAAAATAAAAACACGTCTAGAAACTGTCAGCGAAACTGGTGACTGGTGCCAAGAAGTACTTCATAATATAGATTTTGACTTCATCCATCATTCTTTCGAATCCCACCTACCTACTCAAGCACTTAAGATTTAACAACAGCCTGCCCAAGGTAAGGCATCCATCGTCACCCTCGCGAATCCTGTCGTTAGTTGGATATGATTATACGATTCTGTCAATCCCCTGAATTTATCTGGATCGATTTTCCAGACCCTTGTTGACAAACATACTTTGTTCAATGATCCCATCAGCAATCATCCATTCTGTTATTTGTCTTCATGCACCATTCCCATTTATTGCATTTGATAACGAGGAGGTTAGATAAATAGATGCCTGCAGACCCAGTGTCAGAACCTTTTCCTATATTCGCCCTCAAAGGCCATTACCTGCTGTTCGATGTTAATGGTACGAAGCCCAGCTCATTCTTGTATACATAGTTACCAAAGGTAGCATGGATGTTCTGTTGCTGTGTGCAAGAAATTGGAACTGATTCTCCCTATTGATCGTGATGAGAGCAGTTGTATCTCACGTCCGCTCAAAGCATCGCATGTGCGGCTGCTTATCGGGAACTCTTCCACAGATTCCTCAGCAGAATGTTTTCTTGGGTCTACCACTTGTGATGATGATTGAAGAGGTGGCGGTGCTGGTGGAGATGGGCGCGGCTTATCTCCTTGATGACATTCCGGCACATAAGCATGGGCTCCAAGCGATGACTGAGCAGGACAAAAGACGCTATCTGAGGACGCGGGAACAGGCCTGTGTAATTGGTACACTAGCATATCAGAAGGGTGCTGAGGGAAGGAGGGCACAGTATGTAAGGGAACACCAGCCAAACAAAGCAGAGACGCCGGTCGCAGCTCAGGATCCCACCAAGCACAAGGGGAAGAAACAAGGGGAGCACTCGTCTGTATTTGGCTCAAGAATCCCGATAACCTCGATATATTCTGAGCCAGCCGTGGAAACTCCTATTCCCTCCAGCTCGACGGCCTCTTCTCTTTTCACACCAAGCATCCGTGTTTATCCGACCTGTACTGTCTCCAATGGCACATACCATTTGGTCAACACATATGCCCCAATCCAGAGTCTTGATACATTTGCATACTCACTGTACAAGTACCTACATTCCGCCGGGTATTACCTTACTCCAGGTCTTCGGTTTGGATGTCAGTTCATGGCTTATCCAGGCGATCCCCTTCGATTCCATTCACATTTTATCACGCATGGGTTTCGGTGGGACCAGGAGGTGGATCTTCTACATATTGTTGGCGGAGGACGCCTTGGGACTGGTGTGAAGAAGGCTTGGTTGTTTGGCGGAAATCAAGATGGAGAGAATGGCAAAACCAGGGTATTTTGTGTTGAATGGGGTGGCTTTTGAACGGTATATGGCTGGCTGTTCCGATTGAATATTACAGTCCAAAGTTTTGTAAACAATCAGGCACACTACTTTGCACAACAATCTTGTATCAAAAGGCAGGGATGTTGTAAACTACTTATGCTATCATATTCAGAAACCTTTTGTCTCGTGCCCAGCCGGCTACAAATTTAGACTGGTAGCTACAACTCCCGACTTTGGAGAGTGATATCAACCACCTCCAGACCTGTCGCGAATAACTCAGTCAATAGATAAATGCAGATCGAAATGATGGCAAATTTAAGCGACACGAAAACGGATTGTGGTTGTGTACGTGGTGGTGGAGATATCGTCGGTGCCACATAATTTTGTACTAATCGCGAAATCTCGCTGTGCGTTAGGGTTCACCCACCACCACCACACAATTCTGCCGAGGCTATCTAGCAGATGCGCCAGAAGTACCCAACCTTCTACTTCAAAGGCTACGCGCTAGCGAAAACAAAAGTCGAATGACAGACTGATATGGAATGACCTTCAGTCTACTGAAGGTTAAGCACTGGATACATGCGGTGGGAAAAAGAATTTGACCATTAGTGATAATTATAATCACGTACATGTGATCAGAAAAAGTGATGTGTTCTGAAATTGTATATATACTGTTTACACCATGACTATTTCCATCCTCCATTCTAGAAATGTAAAAAGTTACAAGCAAAGAAACAATCACTGCTTCTATTTGCATTCAGCAATCGGAGAAGGATCAACTTGTCTGCTCTACATATACTTCAAATATATTACCAATTATTATTTTTATGTGGAGCTTTTCACATCAAATATAATCGGAAGCTTAAACGAAATATTATATAATCTTAATATATAATGACAAGTGATTAATTGAATTATTAGTATCTTATTTCATAGATAGGATCTTTGATATGGAAGTATCAGTTCAATATCCTCTCTGAGACTTATTATATTCTTTATCGATTCTACTTGCTGTAGCCTACTGTCATATCCAACCTCTCTGTATAAGTCTAACAAATACCATATCTAGCTTCTTTCACTGTCTTTGTTTAACTCTATTTAAATATTGTTCTCTAACCAATTCAGTATTGCTGGTAATTTATGCAGAAAATTGCATATATCAGATAAAGGGATATCAAAGCTATAAATCGTCTGAAGGTTATTGCATTAATAGGTGAAGTAATAAGTTTATGACATTTAGCAGATCAAGAGAAAAGTACAGTCAAGTGGCACTGTATATATTAGAAAACAATCCCTCTGTCCAGATTCATTTACTACATGCTGGAGTACATATTTATTTATTTATTTATTCAGAATACAGCATGCAGCCTGCAGGCTATAGCCGGTGATGTATAAACAAATAACTATGAACAAGCATAATAAATGAAACTGAACAAAGGAAAAACGAAAAACCCCTGGCTAGGTAGCACCGCTCTGCAGCCTGCTGTCACACCTGTTCTAGTTACAAAGAAATATTCAAAAACAATCATAGTGGTCTGTAACGCACATAGTACAATGGTGAGAAATTTGTCAGTTTCGTTCCATCTGGTCCTGCATATCATGCAGGCTCTCCCCGTGGAGTTTACCCTCCTCCACCCTTCCCCTTACTCCTTCATTCATACTATCCCCCCACACCTTCCCCGTCTGATTCTTCCTCCTGCCCCTCATCATCTTCTCCACCCTCGATCTGATGTTCTTCCACATCATTGTTGACAGTTCCCTGACCCACAATCCGATTGTTACCCTGCCCAAGGTATTCATCATTGCGGAATTGACCCAGGTACCACCTTCGTGTTGCTATATGTGTGTCATTCAGAAAATGTTTTAAACGTTTCATTGCTTTGTCGGTATATAGAAGATGCTTCCAGAGATATCGAGGGTAAATCACTCCACTTTCTTTCCGCATTCTCTGTCTTTCGCGTTGATATAAGGGGTACCTCAAAAGAAGATGTTTTGGTGACTAGGGACCTCCATAGCGACATAGACAGTGCGGGGAGTCAACAAAGTTTGTTGGTATTTTGTATAGGTAACTGCGGAAGTAACTATGGCCTGTTCGTAATTGTGTGACAGTTGAGGTAAACTGGCGGTTACCACTGGTGAAGATCTGGTCTGGTTTGGTACGGAAAGTTCCAACGTAGTTCTTTCCCTTTGCTGGGTGTCGTATCCAGCACTCGCCCCATTCCTGCATTTGAGCTGCTCGGATTACCCTCTTAAGGTAGGATAAGGAGGTATGATAGTAAGTAGGTGATTTTTCGAGAGTGGCCTTTTTTGCCAACTTGTCGGCAAGTTCGTTTCCAGGTACGTCTGTATGTCCTGGAACCCATTGTACTGTGATCGTAGTCTTGAGTGCATGGAGGTTGTTGGAGATATTGGAGAGTGCCAAGGAAGCGGACTGTCCAGGGCCGGATTTGAAAGTATTGAGACGTTCTATGGCAGCTTGATTGTCTGTGAAGATCCATATGTATCTTTTAGTGAGGTTATTGCGTTGACATATCTGAAAGCATGTTTGTGCAGCTTTAAGAATTCCAAGTAATTCGGCATCGTAAACTTCTTATTGATAGCCCATTGGGTAGGTCGCTTCCATTACTGCTTCTCCTGTCGTTTCCACAACGGTTGCTGCCCCAATGTTTTCCTTCAACATTGATCCATCTGTATAACAAATAATATTGCGGTCATCTTTTTTCAACATTGCGTACTGGGTTTCGTGGGCTTTGGCTTCCTTTTCTTTTGGAAGGGGACTAATATATGTTTTGACTCTGCTTTCGATCCATGGTGGGCAGGCGGTGGTAGAATATGTTTCGATCTCCGAGCTGTTTGAGATCCATGGACTGAGGGTAGATAACATTTCGATGAGACGTGTTTCAAATTTGCAATTATTTTGTTGCATGCTGTCGCAAGGAATCCAGGGTCCACTTGTGTTACTGGACTCAGGAGATTCATAAAATGGAGGAAATTTCGATAGGAAACGTTGTCGGATTGGGTGCATTTAAGGAAATGTAAGTCTTTGAATTGCATATTTTCTTCGCATGTGATTAAGTCGTACAGCTACCGGAGGGAGGGCAGCTTTGTTTTGTAAGGCTATTGTTAGTGATGTACGGAAGGCTCCAAGTATACAACGAAGAGCGGTATTCTGAACTGTTTCAAACTTCTGTTGATACATTTCTTGCCGTTTCCACCATACTTCGGCCCCAATGTTGCAAACAGGTATAACACATGCATTGTATAGTTGGCGGACTGCGCTAGGTGTTAATCCTGATTCTGTATTGGCTAGTGATTTGAGGGCTCCAAGGGATCTTTTGCCACTTGCGGCCTTCAGCATAACATGGTGTTTGAAGTTGATTTTCCATTCTAACCAAATATCAATCTACCTTATCACTTCCGGGCAGATGCCCTTATTGCCAGGGGAAATGGTTGTGCCATTGTGTTCGGTAATACTTTCATCGTCTGTGGTATCGCCGTTTCGTTTATTGTGGAAGTGCATCATATCTGACTTTGAGTCATCAAATCGTACAGCATTGTTTACGGTCAATTTGAAAGCTGTTCGTGCAGCTGCTTCCAGGCAACGTGCATTATAGGCTTTTGATTGACTTCGAACCACAATGGCAACATCGTAAACGTAGCTTGGAGTCCAGAAGCACGTGTGGTGGGTTGTGAGTTTGTAGAAGAGAGGACTGAGATACAGGAGGAAAATAATTGGCGATACGGGTGATCCTTGAAGGATCCCTGTTCGGACAGGACTGAGGTCTTCCTTTCTTCCATCGAATGCCAGTGCTGTTGTGCGGTTGGATAAGAAGTGTTCTACCCACAATTGAATTGGTATTGGGTAACCCATTTGTCGTAGGGTTTGGAGGAGACGATCTTTGGATACATTATCATATGCACCACTTACATCCATAAAGAGGGCAGTGGTGATTTCTTTTGCTTGCTTTTATTGTTCAATTTCATGTGTAGGTGCCATGGCAGCATCAATAGCAGAACGTTGTCTTCGTCCCCCTATTTGGTCTTTGTGTAGTAGGTTGTATCTTTCAGCCATATATCCAAGTCGGTTTGCCATCAGCTTTTAGAGTATCTTTCCAAGGCAATTGAGATGAGCAACAGGTCGGTAGGCCTTTGGTATTGAATAATCAGGTTTTCCTGGTTTGGAAATAATCACAGTCGTTGCTTGTCGCCAGCAGGGGGGGTGGTATCCTGTGGTTCCGAGTAATGCAAACAGACTGTTGAATTGTTCGGTGGCTGCTAAGTAAGCATTTCGGAGACAGTGAAAGGGAAGTCCATCAGGTCTGGGGGCTTTGGATGGTGCAGAGGTAAAAATTGCTTCTTTGATTTCCATAGGGGTAAATGTGACCCATGGCAGGGTTTGTCGATTGAGGACATCAGTCGGGAGAGGTGCTACTTGTGGTTGAGGGCACATTGTAGTTCGGAAAAGGGCAGCCTTTACTTCGAAAGTAACAGCTGTTATGTTAGAGAATGACAGGGGTGGTGTTGTCTGGGTTTTCCTTGGTTTAGTATAACGGAGGGCAGTGAATATTTCGGTACCTTGTGCATTTGCTCAAAATTCAATCCACATTGATGTTTTGGAGGTGCGGATATCTCTGAAGTATTGGTTGCGAACAGCTTTGAACTTGATATGATCGCTATCGAGGCGAGTTTTCTTCAACTGCTTCTGGGGTCGATTCATATTTGTTCGGGAGATTCTGAGTTGGAGTGTTCACCAGCGTTTTGAATGCGTTGTAAGTTGGAGGACAGGGGTAGATGCCTTTACTGCATCAAGAATTATGTCTCGTAGTAGTTCAGCAGCTTTGTCGAGGTTTGATTCAGTTTGCTGTTCGTATAGGTATTGCCAGACCATTCGTGAGACATGTGAAAGTGTATTGAGAGTTTTGGAAAAGATGTCCCAATCTGTTTTGTTGCAGTTGTATCGTATCGTATTGAAGTCGGTGGTAACTAGTTCAGATTCTGCCACAATATCGAATCGAATTGTTGCATGGTCTCAGCCAGTTGAAGCATTGTCATCTACTGTCCAGTTTATAACTGAATCATGGATAGCTTGTGATGTAAAGGCAAGGTCGATAATAGAGGTTCCCTTGCCGGTTCGGTAATAGTATGTTGGAGTGTCCGGTTCATTGAGGAGGGAAAAGTTGTTCATTTCCATGATCTGAACAATTTCATCTGCACGTTTGGGTATTTTGATTTGTGAATTCCACCATGAGTGATGAGCATTCATCTCACCGGTAATAATGCATTGTTCAGGCAATAGGATATTGGTGAAGCTTCTTGGAATGGTGTAGAGGTTAGGGGAGCCTTCATGTTCGTTATGAATATTGAAGACTGTGATCGGTAAAATTGAGGGAGTTGATATTTCTAGGACTTGAATATCTGGGTCCTGGCTGATGTCGGTATGTGGGGAGCATTTGATATAGGGATTGTTTTTGGCCACATAGGCAATAGTCCTATTGTATTTTCTTAAGTTTTGAGGTGGTATCAGAAGCTCAAATCCTGGATGTGTTGTAATGAATGTATTGTCTGGGTTAAATCCAGGTTCTTGGAGTAAATGAAGGTCAGCTGTTCCAACTGCAAAGTCAAGAAGTATATTGATAACTAAGGAGCAATGGTTGCAATTATGTTGTATTATTCGAATTTTTGTTGATGAACAAGAAGGTTGTTTAGGCATGGATGGGGGCTGGGTGGTCTTTCATAAACTTGGCTCGTACTTCAGCACGGAGGGGGGTGATTGTTGGGCATTTGGAATCGTTGGCCCGATAATTTCCCTTGCAGTTGAAACATTTGACAATATCATGGTCGCATTGTTTGCCTTTACTGGGACATGATCCACATGAGTGGGAAGTTGTAGTGTGAGGTTCGGCACATATATTACATATGGCAGGTTGTTTGCAGTGGAGGTAGGAATGGCCAAATTGTTGACAATTAGTACATTGATCGGTTGGTTGGGATACCACATATCGTTCAGCCTTGCGTGTTTTTCCGTCTACTTGAACTGCATGGTCCTGTGTAAATTTTGCTTCGTGCTCAGTGTGGACTGCGATAACCATTGTGGTTGCTCTTTGATGATTTCGTATCTCTGGCTTAGTCAGAGATCGTGGTAGGGTTGTGAGCTTGATATGATTGTTGTTCATCTCAATATCTTCTTTCAGCAATTGCATTCCCGTTTCACATTCTGGAAACATATTAATGTCGATGGAGTGAACCATCATTCGGATCCAGGTTTCTTGTTTTTTGAGATTCTGGGTATTTGTATCAACTGAGCGAACTGTTTCCTCAATAGCAGCTCTATGAGCTAGTACCAATTCTACAGGGTACGCATCAGCAGTGAGGAGGACCAGGTTGTGTTTGTAGTTTGCGGAGACATGGCCAATGTTGGCCAAGGGGTCGGCCTGGCACCTGCGGAGGGTGGCGTTGATTGCAAGTTTAAGTTGGGTAAGGTCGGCAGTGACTGGTTGATCACTGTGTTGGGCAATTACCAGTGTATGTTGTTTTTTGGTGAGAGGGCGGAGATTCAGGGTACGTCCATTCTTGTCTTTCAGGGGGTCTTTCCTTGCGCATACTGATGGAATTACTGACCATAATGTGGGCGCTGGAGTACATAAAACAATTGGTTTGTCTGAAATATGTATACGTTGTGTAATATATTATTCTGCGATAAGATGACATTTGGCAATATGTAAATATCCACTTGTGTTGAATGTTTACTTATTCGTCTAAGACTCTGCTCTGTATATTACAAAACATAGTATATTGTATTTTCTATCTGACATTTTTATTGCATGGTACCTTGAGATCACTGACAGTACTATTATAAGGGTATACATCTCATACGAATAGATATGTATAGATATAGTTGCAACCAGGAATAGGTGATAAAGATAATATCAATTATAAGGTAAGGTAAGTATGATAATCACTAGCATGAAAGAGTACTTCACAAGGTAACTATATATGAAGGCCGCCTATCTGGCCTTGGCTGTCAAGTACACTTACAAGGTAAAGTATACCTGCGAACCAAGATCACTTATAAGGCCAGGTACACTTACACATCAAGCACACCTGGTACCACCATTACACGGTCTCCTCTGTATCTGCAGACATCCTGGGCTGCAGTATATATATACATAAAGAAGACCAGGATTATGTGCTTATTTCTTGGTACATCTATATTAGTCCCACAACTGACCAGTGTTATCAAGATGGCCTCACAGTGGACTGGGTGAATGGATAATATTCACATCAGGAACAAATCTCTGCACCCGGGCGCATTAGTCACGTTCTGATGTGAGTTGTACATCTACAGCGCCTGGAATGTCAGTAGATTGGGTAATAGGTGAGTCCACGACAATTTAATTTGAGGGACTGCAAAAATAACTATTGGCACTAGGTATTTACATCGTTGCAGATTACTCTATACAGTGTCTTGGGACGCTTTATATACTGGGTTCTTCATCTGGCCATTCCAATTGCATGGTAATCATTCAGCTGTGAGCTAGCCAGCCATGAGCCAGCCCAGCTCAATGATATCCAGTCAGCCCAGCTCGATCATCTGTTGCCAGTGGTGAGCAAACCCGGCTCAATCGTCTCCAGTCAGTCCAGAGCCAGCCTTGCTTGATTATCTCCCACCAGATTTTTTTGTTTTTTTATTTATTCATCATGCAGCATGCAGTCCGCAGGCTATGGCCGGTAAAGGACAAACAAATAACCATGAATAAGCACAACAAATAAAACCGAACAAAGGAAAAACAAAAAACCCCTAGCTAGGTAGTACCTCTCCGCAGCCTCCTGTCACCCCTGCTCTAGTTACAAAGAAATATTCAAGAACTCATAGTGGTCTGTAATACAAATCGTACAATAGTGAAAAATTTGTCAGTTTCGTTCTGCCTGGTCCTGCATATCATGCAGGTTCACCTGCTGGAGTTTAGCCTCCTCCACCCTTCCCCTTTCTCCTTCACTCATTCTATTCCACCACACCTCCCCCTTCCAATTCTTCCTCATGCCCCTCATCATCCTCTCCACTCTCGCTCTGATGTTCCTCCACCTCAATGTTGATAGTTCTCTGACCTACAATCTGATTGTCACCCTGCTCAAGGTGTTCATCATCATGGAATTGACCCAGGTACCACCTTCGTATCGCTATATGTGTGTCGTGCAGAAAATGTTCCAACGGTTGCATTGCTTTGTCGGAATATAGAAGATGCTTCCAGAGATATCAAGGGTGAACTACTTCACTATCTTTCTGCATTGTTTGTCTTTCGCGCTGATATAATGGGCATCTCAAAAGAAGATGTTCTGGTGACTGGAGATCAACATAGCACCATGGGCAGTGGAGGGAGTCAACAGCGTTCGTTGGTATTTTGTATAGGTAACTGCGGAAGTAACCATGGCCTGTTCATAATTGCATGACAGTTGAGGTAAACTGGTGGTTACCACTGGTGCAGATCTGATCTGGTTTGGTACAGAAAGTTCCAACATAGTTCTTTCCCTGTGCTGTGTGCTGCATCCACCACTCACTATATACCTGCATTTTAGCTGCTCGAATTACACTCTTGAGGTAGGATCAGGAGGTATGATAGTAGATAGGTGGTTTTTCGAGAGTGGCCTTTTTTGCCAACTTGTTGTCAAGTTCGTTTCCAGGTACATCTGTATGGCCAGATACCCATTGTACTGTTATGGTAGTGTCGAATGCATGGAGCTTGTTGGAGATATTGGAGAGTGCCAGGGAAGTGGACTGTCCAGGGCCGGATTTGAAAGTATTGAGACGTTGTATGGCAGCTTGATTGTCTGTGAAGATCCATATGTGTCTTTTGGTGAGGTTATTGCATTGACATATCTGAAAGCATTTCTGTGCAGCTTTGAGAATTCCAAGTAATTCGGCATCGTAAGCTTCTTGTTGATAGCCTATTGGGTAGGTCGCTTCCATAGCTGCTTCTTCTGTCATTTCCTCAACAGTTCCTACCCCTATGTTTTCCTTCAACATTGAACCATCCGTATAACAAACAATATTGCGGTTATCATTTTTTAACATTGCATACTGTGCTTCATGGGTTTTAGCTTCCTTTTGTTTTGAGAGGGGACTAATAGGTGTTTTGACTCTGCTTTCAATGTATGGTGGATTGGCAGTGGTAGAGTAGGTTTCAATCTCCGAGCTGTTTGAGATCTATGGACTGAGGGTAGATAACGTTTGGATCAAACGTGTTTCAAATTTGCGATTATTTTGTTGCATGCTGTCCCAAGGAATCCAGGGACCATTTGTGTTACTGGACTCAGGAGATTCATAGAATGGAGGGAACGTCAATGGACAACACTGTCGGATTGGGTACATTTCAGGAAGTGTAAGTATTCGAATTGCATATTTTCTTCGCATGTGATTCAGTCATACAGCTACCAGGGGGAGGGCAGATTTATCGTGTAGGGGCATTGTTGGTGTTGTACGGAAAGCTGCAAGTATATAATGAAGGGTGGTGTTCTGAACTGTCTGAAACTTCTGTTGATACGTTGCTTGCTGTTGCTACCCCACTTTGGCCCCAAAGTCGCAAACAGGTATAATACTTGCATTGTATAGTTGGTGGACTGTGGCAGGGATTAATCCTGATTCTGTATTGGCTAGTGATTTGAGGGCTCCAAGGGCTCTTTTGCCACTTGCGGCCTTCAACATAACATGGTGTTTAAAGTTGATTTTCCTGTCAAACCAAATACCAATCCATCGAACTACGTGTAATACTGGGAGCGTCACTCCAGGTTTACCAGTACAAGTAGTATCCTTACTACTTGCAGGACTTGCTTGCGATTGAAGTTATGAAGATTCGCTCAGGATGTGGAAGTCACTAAAGATAAAGATTCATGAAAAAGATGTTTGGCTTTCCAATGCATATATTGTTAAGGCTTGTTCTCTTGTTAAGAAGCTTGCCCTACTACCCTCGGAGATTCTAGAGGTCTTTATACCTCTATCCTCTCGCTCTAACAATTTCTTCTATCTATGCTTTGCTCATGAGCTCCTCTACTTAACCTTCCTTTCGCACCAATACCCTTCCTACCCTTCAGCTCTCTTCCAGACCTTCCGCAACTTTCTGCTTAGATCACTAACTTAGACGAATAGAACCCCTACTCACATCTGTTCTTCGGACTTCTGTGGTTCGGACCTATCGTACCCTGTCGATACATTTGCCTCCAGGCAAATAGTATCTTTTCGATCGTGAGGGACATCAGAGGCTTCGCCAGCTACGCTGCAAACACAGGTGCTTTCGTATCGACAGCCTCTCGGCATTCTTCGCATTGTCGATAGCATAAGCTGGTAGAGTATCATTCCAATAGACGCCTTTGATTGCTTATCAGTGGTGTGGTTGACTGTATGACAGCTCATCTGATTCCGTTAGTTGCGAGTGATATTCTATGTAGTTTGGTTGACATCCAGGGATGGCGCTTGTACTATACTGATGCGGTTATCGTCGAGTGATCATTGGTGTCCCCGCTCTGATGGCCTTTGCTGCTGTGCAGCTTGTGAGGTGTAACACTACCTCCTCCCTTACAGACTTCGTCTCTGAACGATCATACTAATCTGCTCTTCGTTGCTTTGGTAAAAATGACCTCTTGTGCCCAAAATCCAAAGTCCTCCTTTTCCTTCTTGGTAGAATATGACCACTTGTACCCAAAAATCAATTCCATTACCTAGGTGTCTTGCTAGCCGTTAAAAACTCTTTGTGGGAAAAAGGTACTAGCGCAACCTCTTGTCCTTAGCCACCTGTTACACCTCACAAAGCTGTACATCACCAGAGGCCATCGGAGCGGGGACACCAACGATCACTCGACGATAGCTGCATCGGGATAGTACAAGCGCCATTTCTGGACGTCATCGAAACTACATAGAATATCACTCGCGACCAACGAAATCAGATGAGCTGTCATGCAGTCAACCACACCACTGATAAGAAGCTAGAAGTGGTTATTGGGGCGATGTCTTGCCAGCTCATGCCATCGATAGTGCGAAGACAGCTGAGAGGCTGTAGATACGAAAGCATCTGCTTTTGCAGCGTAGCAAACGAAGCCTCTAAGTCCCTCACGATCGAAAGGATACCATTCTACTGGAAGCAAAGAGATCGAAAATATATGATAGGACCGGACCACAGAAGTCCGAATGTAAGGACGTACGTCCTCGTATGGATAGATACTTAAAGATACGGTTGCAAATGGAATAAGTGATAAAGATATCAATTGTACGGCATGTAGGTAAGATAATCGCTAGCGTGCCAAAAGCACTTCGCGAGGTGATTATATATGAAGGGCGGTTACCCGGCCTCAGCAACCAAGTGCACCTGGGAAGGCCAAGTGCGCTTGAGTGCCAAGTGCACCTGCGAGGGCCAAGTGCACTTGAGAGCCAAGTGCACCTGACACCGCCATTACATCATCCCCCTCTCTATCCGCAGACCTCCTGGGCTGCAGCATATATATATACACATAAAGGAAGACAAGATAAGGGGCGTACCCCTTTGTACGCCTGCAAAAGTCCCGCGACCGATCGGTGCCATCACGGCGGCCTCACGGCGGATCCGGTGCACGGGGAAACTCCACCTCCCGTGGCGATGGTAAAACCCGTGCCAACGCCATTTATACCGGGCCGAGATCCATAAGAAACGAAGAGAAAAGAAGCGAAGGAAACGTCCAATTGACCCTAGATCCTCCAAGCCCACCTCTGAACCGTACCGCGGCGATGACATCGATTATGGCCGTGGCTTCCTTGGGTGCTCCCGATGGAACTCGTCGACTAGTTCTTGAGCATTCTCGAGGTTCTCTGCCGGCTCCCAACTCGTGCGTAGGTAGTTGTAACCGGCCCACTGAACGAGATAGTGGAGCTTTCGGTAGCGTTGCTTGGAATCGAGAATCTGATCGATCTCCCACTCGTCCGTATGATCGACAATCGTTGGCTGCGGTTCCGATGGCGGCTGGCCGATAGCCGGCGACGAGTACTTATCAAGCAGGGATACGTGGAACACGTTGTGTATGCGCATCGTCTTTGGCAAGTCTAATTTGTAAGCGTCGTTATTGATGATTTTACTCACCGTGTAAGGTCCCATGCGCTTGTAATCTAGCTTCTTTGACGTTCTCGCCGTCTTGATATTCCGAGTCGAGAGCCAGACCTTATCCCCGACCTCGAACGTCATCTCTTTGCCGTCGGCGTACTTCGTCTGGCGGGCTTGGGCTTCCAGTAGGTTTGCCCGGAGGGTGCGGTGCATCTCTTCCAGCCCGGCGGCCACGGTATCCGCTTCAGCTTCCGACTTCGAGCGGGCTAAGTCCTTGGGTGCCTTGAACTGCATCGTCGGATGGTAGTGGGAATTGGCCCAAAAGGGAGTCATCCTTGTCGAAGCATGCACGGAGTTGTTGTACGCGAATTCGGTCAACGGTAGGAGCTCCACCCAGTTATCCTGCACATAGTTGCAGAAGGCTCGGAGATACTGCTCCATCGTCTGGTTCTGCCGCTCCGTCTGGCCGTCCGTCGGCGGATGAAATGCGGTCGACAGTCGGTGATCCATACTCATGTGACTGCAGACCCTCGCCCAGAATCGGCTTGTGAACTGAGTGCCCCGATCGGTGATGATGTTGTCAGGGACGCCGCGTTTGCAGATCACATGCTCGAAGAAGAGCCTGGCCAGTTCTGGTGAGTCGACATCCTTTCTGCAGGGCAGGTAGATCGCCATCTTGGTCAGTCGATTGACGATGACTAGGATCCCCGTGTATTCGGACATGGTCGATTCTGGTAGGTCTGTGACGAAGTCCATGGTGACGCCTTCCCAGGGTCGTGACGGTGGTGGCAGCGGCATGTTGATTCCGTGGTGGGCATGCCGTGGGACCTTGATTCGGTGACATACTTCGCAGCCGCTGACGTACTTCCTAATGTACGTGTCCATCATAGGCCAATAGAAATCCCTAGAGACTAGCTCAGCAGTTTTAAGAGCTCCAAAGTGACCAGACTCAGGGTTGTCATGGAAGAGACTTATCACTTTGCCGCGGAGAGCATCGTCCGCAGGGACGTATATCCTCCCCTCGTAGGTCAGAGCTCCAGCGACGACGCTCCATTGGTTCTTGTCTTTGGCTTTGGCTTTGGCTTTGGCTTTGGCTTTGGCTTTGGCTGTGGCCATTGGGTAATCGACTAACTTACCCGAGACGTCGACCGCCAATGGGTCAGTAGCCTGGGCCTTCTTAATCGCTGGTAGGAGGTCGTCGTAAGGTTCAACCGTCAGGGTCGTTAAGAGCCGTCCGACAGGCTTCTCGTAGCCGATCTCATAATCGCCGTCGGCGGGGTTTTTGGCGCCTTCCAGGTGTTCGATGCTGAAGTCGTATGCTGAGAGAATCTCCGACCACCTAGCTTGTCGCCGTGAGAGCACTTTGGACGTTTCGAAATACTCAAGGTTCTTGTGGTCACACCACACCAGCACTTTGTGACGGGCGCCCTCCAGATAGTGCCGCCAATGCTTGAATGTCTCGACGATGGCGAGGAGTTCCCGATCGTATGTGTCGTAGTTCTGCTCAGCCGGAGAGCATTTCCGAGAGTAGAAATTGACTGGCTGAAGGGTTCCGAAGTCATCATACTGGTTCAGAATGCCTGCAATCGCAAAGCCGCTCGCGTCCGTCTGGAGGATGATCGGCTTGGCCGGGTCGAAATGCTGCAAGATCGGTGCTGCGGTGAAGGCCTTTTTGAGTTTCCGGAAGGCCAGCTCGGCTTCCCGAGTCCATTCCCATTTCGACTTGATCGGCTGCGCTCGATTTGATGGTTGTCTCGGCTTACTGCTCTGCCCATTGGATTTTAGTAATTCCGTGAGCGGGAAGGTCACCTTGGCATATTTTCGGATGAACCTCCGGTAGAAGTTCGTGAACCCAAGAAGGACTTGGACGTCCCGTACCGACTTGGGAGTTGGCCAATCCTCGATCGTCGCGATCCGATCCGTTTCCATGCTGACACCATCAGTGGAGATGACGAAGCCGAGGAAGCCGACCTCCGAGACTCCAAATTGGCACTTCTCTGCTTTGCAATAGAGGCCGAACTCCTGCAGTCGTTGTAGTACCTTCCGCACGTGCTCCTCGTGCTCCTTCTCATTGGTGGAGTAGATCAGGATGTCGTCGAGGTTACACACGGCAAAGTCGTCGATGTAAGACCGCAGGCAATGGTCGATGTACGACTGAAAAGTAGCCGGTGCGTTCGTCAGGCCGAATGGCATGACCTTGTACTCGAACTGACCGTATCGGGTTCGGAAAGCCGTTTTATACTCGTCACCTTGCTTGATGCGAATAAGGTGATAGGCTCCGCGAAGGTCGAGTTTCGTAAAGATCCTGGCGCTGCCAACACGGTCAAGCATCTCCGAGATCAGTGGTAGGGGGTACCGATTCTTGATTGTGCCCTCATTGAGAGCTCGGTAGTCCACACAGAGTCTCAAGCCGCCGTCCTTCTTCTTTGCAAAAAGTATTGGCGCCGCCGCTGGTGACGATGACCGCTGGATAAAACCATTGGCCAGGTTTGTGTCAATGTAAGCCTTTAGAGTTTTTAACTCAACCTCCGACAGGTTATAGATACGCCCGTAGGGCAGCTTGTGCACGGGTACCAGGTCGATCGCATGGTCAATTAACCGGTGCGGTGGCAGCGTCTCTGCCTTGGCCTTGCTAAAGACCTCCACGAATTCCTTATACCTGACGGAGATATGGCCGCCGTCGTCTGTAAGCACCATTTCGGGTGCAGCTCCATCTATACTCGTTAGCTGTGTGTTTTCAATCGTCTGATGGAGGGTAGGAATTCCTGGGAGTAGCGGTACCACCCGGCCCAGACACAATGGAACAAATGACCGTGGCACGCCTCCTCCCTTCGTGGCTCGGCGAGCCGGTAGCAGTCATTCAAGTACCAGCAAAGTAACTCTTCTGCCGCAACTACCGCCGCTGCTCCTGCTTGCGCATCCAGCTCCAGAGGCTTCTCTCACCTTTGGTGGTGATGCCTTCCATGGAAGCTCCCAGCAACCCTGTGCAATCGCCAATACGTATGGCGAATGCCTCGAGAACCTCGTCGCTAGCTATGAGATCCTCGAATGCGGTGGCTCCAAGCAGATGTATGTCTGGAACCCCACCCTCCGCTTTTGGAGTCTCCGACGTCACCTGGGTGGCCACCGGTGGTACCACAGGCTCATTTGAGTCCGCGGCCTTTAACCTGTTTTCTCCACTAGGGGTCCGCAGGGCTAGAAGTCGACCGGATTTCCAGTCAACCTCAGGGGTCCTAGCCTTGAACCAAGGCAAGCCTAGGACCAGGTCGTAAGCCATAGGTATGACCAGCACCTCCGATTCGTCAACCGGAGCCAAGTGCTCAAAATACTAAACCGAGATGTTTGCGTTTCGACTATCCTTCGCAGACATCATCAATTGGCCGTTAAGGCCCTGTGTAGCTGTGAACGCCGGTTCATGTGGTAGCCCGAGTCGCCTGAGCAGCCTTGGGGACATAAAGATGCTCGTCGCGCCACAGTCGATTAGAGCCCGAATGCGCTGCATCTCGCCGTGTCGATCTCGTACGAGTACTTCGTGAACAATGTGAGACGAATCTGGCTTCTCTGTACCACATAAGTATTGACTTGAAAAGAGAGCCCTGGGGGGCTCGAGGATAACTCTCGATTTGAGAGCAATTCGATGGGGATGGATCTCATCTATCGTCGCCAACAACGATCTCATTCACAACCTCTCTAGCCCTAACTCTTCTTCGTCCAGACTCTCCCGCAGGGCTAGGTGCCGGGAGAGGTATGCGAGTTTTTTGACTGCTGAGTGTCGAACGACTTTTGGCGTTTCACTTGGTGCCCGCCGCCGTTTCCGCCGGGCTTTGGAGTTCTCTCAGGGAAATTTGCCCTGCTGTATTTCGGGCAGTGGTGTGTCTTATGCTCTTTGCTGCCGCACCGTATACACGGCCCATTTGCCTTTCTGCTCTCGTAGACCTCCTTCGAAACCAACGGGGCTGCGGTCAAATTGGCACGAGTGCTACCGGACTTGTCGTTGGTCGACCTCTCGGTCGTCGGTTCCGAGATGGATGGCCGGTAACTTCGCTTCCCGCCTTTTTGGGACGATTCCGGTTGTCTTTGCTGTTGCTGCTGCTGCTGCTGCCCGCCTGGCCTCTTATCGGTGTGTATGCCCTCTGAAGCTCCGGCTTTGTCGAAAAGTTCCTCGATTGTCTCGAACCTTCCACAAGCGGGAGTTATTGGCCCGACCTTGTTTTTTAGTGCGTGTCGGAGACCTGCCCAGGCCATGTCGTAGAGCATCTGCTCGCTCTTTTGTATGGTCCATCCGGCCTGTCTCCAATTAGCTTTCACACGGTTCGCGTAGGCTCTAACTGGCTCATTAGGCAATTGTATGTATTCATCTATCGCCTTCATCACCGCTCTCCCGCGGCGATCCTTGTCTCCGTATATCCGGGTGATCTCTTGTGCGAAAAGGTCGAAGTCCTCCAAACAGGGATCAGAATCCGCGCGTAGGTCACTGGCCCATTCAGAAGGGTCCGTCATCGCCGTCTGACGCTGCGTCGGATCTGAGTGGTTGCTCCAGCAGTCGAGGAGAGAAACCGCGTATTTGACTTGATCGCGTCCGCCGCATGGAAACAAGTGTTTGTGTGAGTCGAAATTGGAGCGCAACGCGTCGATAAACTTGTCTAACTCCTTGGCTCCGCTGCAGTATCGAACGGGATCGACCATGGCGAAGATTGTGGGTTTTTCACGCGTCGTGGCTTCGCGTTCGGCGCGTTCGGCGGCCAATTTCTCTCGTTCGAGAGCCAATCGTTCTCGCTTGGCCTTTAACCATATGGCCTGCTGTTCGAACATCGTCTTTAGCATCCTGTTTTGGGCCGACATTTCGCTAAGATTCTCGTCGGTGATCATGGATCTGAAGCCGTCATCGCGGTCGTCTCCGTAACCTTCGTCTCCGTCATCGACCTCCTCCTCGTCGTCTACTTCATCTTCGTGTCCGTCTTTGATCTCGACGTCTGATAAGGCCGTAATAGCGGTCCTGGACCTGGTGATTCGACGTGTTTGGTTCTCGGATGTGGAGGTTGCGGCCTGTAAGAAATCCTCGTCGTCGCGACTGTCAGTGACGCGCAATTGAGTTCTAGATGACTTCCTTGGGGGCATTAGGGCTGCAATTGAATGAAATCGACAAATCTTCTGTTTGTGTACGTGTCGTGACGCGTCGAAAAAGTAAACAAATCACGAAACCCCGTGAGCGAAACGTATATGGTGACTGAAAAGCGATTATAGTGTAAGGACGTACGTCCTCGTATGGATAGATACTTAAAGATACGGTTGCAAACGGAATAAGTGATAAAGATATCAATTGTACGGTATGTAGGTAAGATAATCGCTAGCGTGCCAAAAGCACTTCGCGAGGTGATTATATATGAAGGGCGGTTACCCGGCCTCGGCAACCAAGTGCACCTGGGAAGGTCAAGTGCGCTTGGGAGCCAAGTGCGCTTGAGAGCCAAGTGCACCTGCGAGGGGCAAGTGCACTTGAGAGCCAAGTGCACCTGGCACCGCCATTACACCGAAGGACTGATGTCAGTAGGGGTTCTATTCGTCTGAGTTAGAGATCTGAGCGGAGAGATGCGGAAGGTCAGAAAGAGTGTTGAAGGGCAGGAAGCGCATTGGAGCGAAGGGAAGGTTAGGTAGAGGAGCACATGAGAAAAGCGTAGATAGAAGTAATTGTTAGAGCGAGAGGATAGAGGTATTAAGACCTCTAGAATCTTCGAGGGTAGAAGGGCAAGCTTCTGGACGAGGAAAACAAGCCTTAACAATATACGCATGGGAAAGCCAAACATCTTTGTCTTGAATCTTTATCTTTAGTGACTTTCACATCCTGAGCGAATCTTCATATCTTCCATCGCAAGCAAGTCCTGAAAGCAGTAAGGATACTACTTGTGCTGGTAAAACCTGGAGTGACGCTCCCGGTGTTACATTATATTGTTAGCAAAGAAACACTTCTGTTGAAGCTATCTTTCCACCCTCCAAGCAGTCAAAGGTACTTGACCCGTATGCACTTTTATATCCCAGATATTGGCTGCCACATCTCACAGGGAGAGTGCTGGTATCACGAGCCTGATTTCGATCTCATTTGCAGCTGGGAAAAGACATCTCTCCCTAAGGGAAGCTATCACTGTGAGCTTGTTCGAGAGGAGGACTACATCCAGTTAGCTTTAGCTGTCACCATCCATCGATCGAAAACCGAAGCATTATACCGCGTACACCTCCGAAAGCAACAATCCCTCGCATACCTTAAGATAGTCATCTTGCTAGCCCTGATCGTAACCATTGTCCTTCCAGATCTGTGAATGCCCCATTCACCAGACTACGAACCTTCGTTACAGTTACAACAGGAAGCTGGTGCTAGGTTCCTTGTTGATTGGGATCTCGATTTAACTCCCTTCTTCAGAACTTGGAGCTTCTATAGCAAGATCTTTCAAGGACAAGTTTGGGTCATACTCTAAGCAATGACAGACGCTGGGTCTGATACAATGATGGGGGAGGCAGTGACGTTGCTACGAAGGGAATGTGCGTTGGTAGTGGCAGGAGATAAGGGGAAAGAAGTAGTTCATTATGAACCCATTGTGCGGAACGATATTCCTGATTGGGTGGTCTCCTTGATAAACAGCATCGAAGCAGAGCTGAACCGGATGGATGCACTGATCACCCAGACTCAAGGTAGCAACATCAAGATCATAGAAGCATTGCCTGAGTTAGTCTCAGCATATGAAGCCCTAGTATGTCGACAAAACGAGATTTATGATGCTGTGGCCTTGGGAGTCGATAACCTGCAAAGGGCGCAACTGGAACATTATTCAGACATCGTTGCCCAGTCCCAGGTATTCGCGGCCAATGTCAGCACTGCAATTGCCATTGCAAAGGCACAGTCTTCCGAAGCATATGAGGAGCTACGCCTGGCTCTTGGGATGCAGATGCAATCCTCATCGGCAGCATGGACCTCTCTCTCTGGCATATTGGAAAAGAGGGAAAGAGCTCAAGAAAGGCTCGCTCTCCAAGTACATACACAGTCAGAAGAGCTTACCAGTGTCAAACGAAAGGCCAACGATGAGGCCAAGAGGGTCACAGAACTCAAGAAGAAGGCTGACGCTGAGAAAAAGCAGAGAGAGAGTGATATAAGGAAGTCTCGAAGGGACATGGAGAAGAAGTTTCGGGAATTCACAAGGACCCTTATGACCAAGCTATCGGACGAATCCACCAAGAAATCTATCAAGTCCCTAGCAAGGTCTGTCCTTGGTCATCAAGCAGGAGATGTCAAACCAAGTGATGAGGGATTCCGCCTTCGTTACTGTGTAGGCACCAAAGGAGAAGGATATTGGGTTAAAGAAGCCATCACTCCGGACCCTGAAGGAGCTCCACCGCCACAGGGAGGTTGTGGTTCGGAATCTGGCCTCTCTGGCTCCGAGGATGAAGAAGGAGGCGGAGGAGGTGGTGGTGGAAGCGGAGGAAGTGGTGGAAGTGGAGGTGGAGGTGGAGGTGGAGGAGGTGGAGGAGGAAGTGGAGGAAGTGGTGCAGGAAGTTTGCATCCAAGTCAAATACCCCTACCTCCTTCCGGCAGCACACAGTATAGTACGCCACCCCCCAATCCTCGCCTACCAGCCAGATCCTCCAAGAAAGGCAAAATGAAAATGCCCCCAGTATTCAAAGGGGATAAGAAAGATCCCAAGGAAATCTATCGAAGGTGGATTCGATCAGTGGAACGTTATCTTCAGTACTTCCGCGATGAATTCCACGATGATATTGACAAGATCATATGGGTTGGAAGCCTATTGGAAAACAAGGCTCTAGCCTGGTATGATAACCGCGAAGAAGACATGAAGAAGTTCTTCCAGGTTGATAACTGGAAGTCTTTCACCAGTACAATGGAAGAGAGATTCGTCGATAAGCAAGTGGAAGAGAAGTCCCTGCGAAAGATGAATGATCTGAAGTATACTGGAGATATTGAGGACTATCTGACGAAGATGGAAACCCTCAACTTTCGAGTATGTCTCCGCGGAACCTCTTACATCCATTCCCTTAAGCAAGGAATGAACGAGGAAATACTGGATCGAATGTCAACCGCAGAGGTACCGCCCAAAGATAACACAGCCTTCATCGAATTAATGAGGCGAGTGGGTGTATCATACGAAGATCGGTTGGCAGAGAAAGATAGGTCGCATTAGAAGCGTGACAACTCCCAAGGAAAAAAGGGAAACAAACGCAAGAGAGATGAGCACCAGGGGCAAGATAAGAACCAAGAAAAGAAGCCAGAGAAGGACAAAGGTTCTGACCCCAAGAAACCTCGAACAGAGAAGAAGGGACCGAAGCCTATTCACTCTGATAAGGCCGAAGCCCTTAAGGGTATTCCTGAAAGTTTGCTAGAAGCAAGAGCCAAACGCAACAAATGCAAGCAGTGTGGATCCTCTGAACATGATCGATGGTTCTTCTGCAAAAACACCATCAAGGCTTCGTCTAGCAAAAAGAACAAGAAGCCCAAGGATAAGGAGGAAGCTCCGAAGCAGGAGACTACAGCCTCCAGTTCGAAGGTCAGACCAAGGAGCTTGGCTGATAGGATTACAGCTTCTGCAACTTACGCACCCTCGAAGAGGTGGTATGAGGTAGATTCTGATGGTATGGAAATTGACGATTGAGAGACGCTGGATTACTTATGTCTTTTCTTAGGTTTAGGATTGTGATCTTTCCTTTCGGGTACAGACACCCACAAACTGTTATATCTTGAGTTTAGTCTTAATGAGAAACGATTTCTTTCTATATAAAAGGGTGCCTGAGGATGAGTTCAGTACTCGAAATATGCTGGTCAAATAGTACCCAAGTACAAACATATGACTACCACATTATCAAATCATAAAATACCTTTACGCATATAACTACCACTTGAACCACAACCCGTTGCGGCTGTAACTGTGTCGAAAGGCAGTTCATTATGGTTTCTACAGGAAGAGATAGAAAGCGCAAGGCCTCGGCCGAAGCACCTCAACCTCAACTCAAGAAAGCAAAGCAGTTACCCCCAGAACAAAAGACTGGTTCAAGACCCACAGTACGCATGTTTGCATCATTCAAGGACAAGAAGAACGTCCTGGTTAGAGTCCTTTTGGATACAGGGTGTGATACACCTATGATGTCAAAGCAGTGGGCCGAAACAAATGGTGTTCCATTGGTTACTCGAACAGAATCAAAATCAGTTGAGAATTTCAATGGCGAGATTGTAGAAGGAGCTGGATGGCAGTACACCTTTCCAGTTACTCTTCGGTACGAAAACCATTATACCAAAGAAACCTTCGAAATCGGACCTATGGAATCAGCAACTGATATCATGTTACCTTACTGGTGGATCGTCAAGCATGGAGCACTCAGAGGAATCACTGAAGAAGGTGATAAGCTCCAATTCACATCGAAGAATTGCCATCAGCATTGTACAAAGACAGCAGTTAGCTCCTTCTCGATTGAATATGACGATAGCATTCTCAAGTTTGGTACTGATCCACAATGGATCGGAGTAATTGGGTCTATGCTTATCAATGCAGCAGGTGAAATGGACATCGATTGGGTCGAGCGAATTCCATGGCAGTATCGGGACTTTCAGTCAGTTTATAATGGGGAAACTGCCAACGCTCTACCACCACATCCATCATTTGACTATGCAATAGACTTAAAAGATGGAGAGCAGCCTCTATGGGGTCCCATCTATGCTCTTTCTGAAAAGGAACTTTCGGTCCTAAAGGAATATCTAAAGGAAATGCTCGATTCTGGCAAGATTCGTCCAAGCAAGTTGCCAGCTGGAGCACCAATACTCTTCGTCCCAAAGCCTCATGGAAGGGGTTTAAGGTTGTGTGTGGATTACAGAGGACTCAACCGCGTCACAATTATGAATCGATATCCTTTGCCACTTATGAACGAGCTTAGGGATATAGTTACTGGCTCAAAGCTTTTTACGAAGATTGACCTGAAGGCTGGTTACAATCTCATTCGAATAAAGCCTGGTGACGAATGGAAAACAGCATTTCGTACAAGATATGGACACTATGAATATTTGGTTATGCCCTTTGGATTGGCAAATGTATCAGCCTCATTCCAAGATATGATGAACGAGATCCTGAGAGATCTAATCGATCATGGATTTGTGGTATATATAGATGACATCCTCATCTATACCAAAGATGAAGAAGAGCATGTACGATTGACAAGAGAAGTCCTTCGTAGGTTACAAGAAACCAACTTGGCAATAGCACCAGATAAGTGCGAATGGCATCAAAAACAAGTTGAATTCCTTGGCTATATTATATCGGGAGAAGGTGTCAGCATGGCAGAGGACAAGGTTGATACTATCCTGAAATGGGAAACGCCAGACTCAGTCAAGGACGTTCAGTCATTCTTAGGATTTGCCAATTTCTATCGATGCTTTATAAAGGACTTTTCGATAATCTGCAGGCCACTGACAGACCTAACCAAACAAACTGGAGGACGGTTCGATTGGAAGGCAAACCCAGGCTGTCAAGAGGCTTTCGATTTGTTAAAGAAATATTTCACTGAGGCACCAATCCTTCGTCACTTTGAACCTGAAGATCCTGTGGTTATTGAGACTGACACTAGTGACTTCGCCATCGGCGCTGTCCTTTCCCAAGTGATTGATGGACGATTACACCCTGTGGCCTACCACTCTCGCAAGATGGATAAGGCTGAGATTAACTATGAGATCCACGATAAGGAGATGCTAGCAATAGTATCTGCCTTTAAGGAATGGAGACGTTATCTCGAAGGTGCAGCCCATCAAATCAGTGTGTTTACCGATCACAAGAATCTTGAGTACTTCACCACTACTAAGATATTGAATCAAAGACAAGCCCGATGGGCACAGGAACTAGCTGGTTATGATTTCAAGATATTCTACCGACCAGGTAGTGCAAATGGGAAACCAGATACGTTATCTAGGCGTTCGGAGTACCGCCCAAAACAATGGGGAGGCTGTATCGAAGAAAATGAAAATCAACCAATACACCGCGCTTTAAGACCTGATCAGTTGGTAACATCTGAAGGGGAAACAGTGCAGGTGACAGCAGCGAAGCAACGAGGCGAACAGATCATGATTTCTTGTGCTAAGTTGAGGTCAATCCCAGTAGTCAAGTTCAATTCTTGGTTATTAGAAGCAGTGATAGGCGCTGCAAATAACGACGCTGCATGGCAGGAAGAGTACGTTAGAGCGATGGAAGGAAGCCCAAGCCCTGACATCTCTTTTGAGAATGAAGCCCTTTATTATAAAGGCAGGCTGTGGATCCCACACGATCTACCGTTACGAAAACAAATACTCGAAGCAGAGCATGATTCGAAGGTAGCAGGACATATGAGACAGGACAAGACAATTGAGCTGGTTCGAAGGAACTTCTTTTGGCCAGAGATGGAGAAATTCATCAAAGACTATGTCCGCTCATGCCCTGAATGCCAGAAGAACAAAGCAGCTCGTCACGCTCGCTACGGACTTCTACAACCCCTCGAATTAGCATACCATCCATGGGATTCAATCTCTATGGATTTCATCATCGATTTACCTATATCTGATGGTTGCTCATCGGTCTGGGTTATCGTTGACAGGTTCACAAAGATGGCTCACTTCATACCACTGAAGGATGGCGAAAAGAAAGCCACAGACCTGGTCAAGATCTTCCTGAAAGAAGTATGGGGATTCCATGGTCTGCCATCAAACATTGTATCAGACAGAGATTCCAGGTTTACATCTGCGTTCTGGTCTTCCTTGGTCGTAGCTCTCGATATTCAGTTGAAGATGTCTTCACCATTCCACCCACAAATGGATGGTCAAACGGAAAGGGTAAACCAGACGTTAGAATGCTACCTGAGGAACTACTGCAATTACGAACAGGATAATTGGTCTGAGATGTTGCCAATGGCAGAGTATGCCTACAACAACTCACTTACCACCGCGACTGGTATGTCACCTTTCTTTGCGAATTATGGGTTCGATCCTCGAACGAATTGGCCCGTCGAAGCAGAAGCAAAGAATCCAGCATCAAGGAACTACGTTCTTTGGATGACAAGTGTACATGACCTATGTCGAAAAGGTTTAGAAAGGGCACAAGAGACAATGGGGAGGTACCATGACAAGCGTGCTAAGGAACCTCTGAAGCATTCGGTTGGCGATCTAGTAATGCTATATGGAAAGAACCTCAAAACCAGACGCCCATCTAGAAAGTTAGATGCGAAGCTTCATGGTCCCTTCAAGGTGCTGAAGGTGCTTTCACCTACAGCAATAAGGCTTGAACTGCCTAAGCGTTGGCGTATCCATAATGCTTTTCATGTCTTTCTCATTGAACCCTATCGAACGGCTACGGTTCCTATCAGACCTGCACCAGAACTCGCCACCAGCGAAGGAAACGAATTGGGTTATGATGTATAGGGCTATGAATACGAAACAGGCTATGAGGTTGAAGAGATCATGGGCAGCCAGTATAGCAAGGAACGAAAGAAGGTGCTATACCTGGTCAAGTGGAAAGGGTACCCAGACGAAGCAGATTGGACTGAGGAACCTGATGAAAACTTCGATGACAAGGGGTTATTGAAGGATTATCATAAGCGGAATCCCCAGGCAGCTAAGGACAAAAGGTTGCGCTAGTACCTTTTCCCCACGAAGGGTTTTTAATGGCTAGCAAGACACCTAGGAAAAGGAATTGGTTTTTGGGCACAAGGGGTCATATTTTTACCAAGGAGGAAAGGGGGAACTTTGGGTTTTGGGCACAAGAGGTCATTTTTACCAAAGGCAATGAAGAGCAGATTAGTATGATTGTTCAGAGACGAACTCTAAAAGGAGGGAGGTAGTGTTACACCTCACAAAGCTGTACATCACCAGAGGCCATCGGAGCGGGGACACCAACGATCACTCGATGATAGCCACATCGGGATAGTACAAGCGCCATCCCTAGACGTCATCGAAACTACATAGAATATCACTCGCGACCTACGAAATCAGATGAGCTGTCATGCAGTCAACCACACCACTGATAAGAAGCTAGAAGTGGTTATTGGGGCGATGTCTTGCAAGCTCATGCCATCGATAGTGCGAAGACAGCTGAGAGGCTGTAGATACGAAAGCACCTGCATTTGCAGCGTAGCAAACGAAGCCTCTAAGTCCCTCACGATCGAAAGGATACCATTCGACTGGAAGCAGAGAGATCGAAAAGATATGATAGGACCGGACCACAGAAGTAGTGTTGGCAACGAAGCGGATCGGTTCGTCACGGATCGAACCAGGGCGCGGTTCGATCCGGATTCGATCCGAGATTTGGACGAAGTTCCGAGGTTTGTCCGAACCGGTTCGCGAACCATCTATCTTCGCACGATAATAGGTAAGCGAGTTCTTGTCCGATCCTCTCGATTTTTAGCGCATCTTGTAGCGGGAGATGTTAGCTACAAGATGCACTAAAAATCGAGCCGATCGGACAAGAACTCGCTTACTTATTTTTGTTCGCAGTTGTAGGTCGAAATGGTGGGGTTTGTGGCGAAAGGCTTGGCAAGGATCCGGTTCGCACGGACCAAATCGGTTCGTCAATTGTACGAACCCCGGGCGGTTCGTTGCCAACACTACACAGAAGTCCGAAGGACTGATGTCAGTAGGGGTTCTATTCGTCTGAGTTAGATATCTGAGCGGAGAGATACGGAAGGTCCGAAAGAGCGTTGAAGGGCAGGAAGAGCATTGGGGCGAAGGGAAGGTTAGGTAGAGGAGCTGATGAGAAAAGCGTAGATAGAAGTAATTGTTAGAGCGTGAGGATAGAGGTATAAAGACCTCTAGAATCTTCGAGGGTAGAAGGGCAAGCTTCTTGATGAGGAGAACAAGCCTTAACAATATACGCATTGGAAAGCCAAACATCTTTGTCTTGAATCTTTATCTTTAGTGACTTTCACATCCTGAGCGAATCTTCATATCTACCATCGCAAGCAAGTCCTGAAAGCAGTAAGGATACTACTTGTGCTGGTAAAACCTGGAGTGACGCTCCCGGTGTTACACCACCTGAGGGTTCCGCTTATGATAGTCCTTCAATAACCTCTTATCATCAAAGTTCTCATAAGGTTCCTCAGTCCAATCTGTTTGATCTGGATACCCTTTCCATTTAACCAGATATAATACCTTCTTTCGATTCTTGCTATACTGGCAGCCCATGATCTCCTCAACCTCATAACCTGTTTCGTATTCATACCCATCCACATCGTTGCCTAGTTCGTTTTCTTCGCTGGTAGCGAGTTCTGGTGCAGGTCTGATTAGAACAGGGCCGTTCGATAGGGTTTGATGAGAGAAACATGGAAAGCATTATGGATTCGCCAACGCTTAGGCAATTCAAGCTTAACTGCGGTGGGCGAAAGTACCATTAGCACCTTAAAAGGACCATGTAGCTTCGCATCTAGCTTTCTAGATGGACGTCTGGTCTTGAGGTTTTTTCCACTTAGCATAACTTGATCACCAACCGAATGCTTCGGAGGTGCCTTAGCACATTTATTATGGTACCTCCCCATTGTCTCTTGTGCCTTTTCTAAACCTTTTCGACATAGGTCATGCACGCTTGACATCCAATGATCATAGGTCCTTGATGCCGGGTTCTTTGCCTCTGCTTCAATGGTCCAGTTCGTTCGAGGATCGAACCCATAATTCGCCAAGAAAGGTGACATGCTAGTTGTGGTGGTGAGTGAGTTGTTGTAGGCATACTCTGCCATTGGCAACATCTCGGACCAGTAATGCTGTTTATAGTTGCAGTAGTTTCGTAGAAAACACTCCAACGTTTGGTTTACTCTTTCCGTTTCACAATCAGTCTGTGGATGAAATGGTGAAGATATCTTCAATTGAATATCAAGGGCTTCGACCAAAGAGGACCAAAATGCTGAGGTGAATCGAGAATCTCTGTCTGATACTATGTTCGATGGTAGAGCATGAAATCTCCATACTTCTTCCAGGATAACCCAGACCGATGAACAGTCGTCAGACACAGGTAGATCGACGATGAAATCCATAGAGATTCAATCCCATGGACGGTAGGCTAATTCAAGCAGTTGTAGAAGTCAATAGCGAGCGTGACGAGCTGCTGTGTTCTTCTGGCATTCAGGACAAGAGTGGACATAGTCCTCGATAAACTTTTCCATCTCTGGCCAAAAGAAGTTCCTTCAGACCAGCTCAATTGTCTTGTCTTGTGCCATATGTCCTGCTATCTTCAAATCATATTGTGCTTCGAGTATTTGTTTTTGTAACTGCAGATCGTCTGGGATCCACAGCCTGTCTTTATAATAAAGGGCTTCATTTTCGAACGAGATATCAGGGCTTGGACTTCATTCCCTTGTTCTAACATACTCTTCCTGCCATGCAGTATCATTATTTGCAGCGCTTATCACTGCTTCTAATAACCAAGAACTGAACTTGACTATTGGGATTGACCTCTACTTAGCAGAAGAAATCATTATCTGTTTGCCTGGTAGCTTTGCTGCTGTCACCTGGACCGTTTCCCCTTCAGATGTTACTAACTGATCGGGTCTTAAAACGTGGTGCATTGGTTGATTTTTATTTTCTTCGATACTACCTCCCCCCTTTTTAGGGCGGTAGTCCGAACGCCTAGATAATGTATCAGGTTTCACATTTGCACTGCCTGGTCAGTAGAATATCTTGAAATCATAACCAGCTAGTCCCTGTGCCCAATGGGCTTGTCTTTGATTCAGTATCTTAGTAGTGGTGAAGTACTCAAGATTCTTGTGATCAGTAAATACGCTGATTTGATGGGCTGCACCTTCGAGATAACGTCTCCACTCTTTAAAATTGCTAGCATCTCCTTATCATGGATCTCATAGTTGATCTCTGGCTTATGTATTTTTCGAGAGTGGTAGGCCACAGGATGTAATCGTCTATCAATTACTTGGGAAAGGACCGCGCCGACAGCAAAGTCACTAGCATCAGTCTCAATTAACACGGGATGCTCTGGTTCAAAGTGGCGAAGGATTGGTACCTCAGTAAAACACCTCTTTAACAAGTCGAAAGTCGGTTGACAGTGTGGGTTTGCCTTCCAATCGAACCGTCCACCAGTTTGTTTGGTTAGATCTGTCAACGGTCTGCAGATTGTCGAAAAGTTCTTAATGAAGCGTCGGTAAAGATTGGCAAATCCTAAGTATGACTGGACATCTTTGACTGAGTCTGGCATTTTCCATGTCAGGATAGTATCAACCTTGTCCTCTGCCATGCTGATACCTTCTCCCGATATAATATAACCAAGGAATTCAACTTGTTTCTGATGCCACTCGCACTTATCTGGTGCTATTGCCAAGTTGTTTTCCTGTAATCTACGAAGGACTTCTCTTGTCAATCATACATGTTGTTCTTCGTCCCTGGTATAGATGAGGATATCATCTATAGAAACCACAACTGCATGATCGATGAGGTCTCTCAGGATCTCGTTCATCATATCTTGCAATGAGGCTGGTGCATTTGCCAATTCAAAGGGCATAACCAAATATTCATAGCGTCTATGTCTCGTACGAAATGCTGTTTTGCACTCGTCACCAGGCTTTATTCGAATGAGATTGTAGCCAGCCTTTAGGTCAATCTTTGTAAAGAGCTTGGAGCCAGTAACTCTGTCCCTAAGTTCGTTCATAAGTGGCAAAGGGTACCGATTCATAATCGTGACGCGGTTGAGTCCTCTGTAATCCACACACAACATTAAAACCCTTCCATGAGGCTTTGGGACGAAGAGTATTGGTGCTCCAGCTGGCAACTTGCTTGGACGAATCTTGCCAGAATCAAGCATTTCCTTTAAATACTCTTTAAGGACCGAAACTTCTTTTTCAGAGAGAGTATAGATGAGACTCCACGGAGGTTGTTCCCCTTCTTTTAAGTCTATTGCCTGTTCAAATGATCGATGAGGCGGTAGAGCGTTGGCAGTTTCTCCATTATACACTGACTGAAAGTCTCGATACTGCCATGGAATTTGCTCGACCCAATCGATTTCCATTTCGCTTGCTGCATTAATATGCATAGACCCAATTACTCCGATCCACCGTGGATCAGTACCAAACTTGAGGATGCTATCGTCATATTCAATCGAGAATGAGATGACTGCTGCCTTTGTACAATGCTGAGGGCAATGCTTCGATGTGAATTGGAGCTTATCACCTTCTTCAGTGATTCCTCTGAGTGCTCCATGCTTGACGATCCACCAGTAAGGTAACATGATAGCAGTTGCTGATTCCATAGGACCGACTTCGAAGGTTTCTTTGGTATAATGGCTTTCATACCGAAGAGTAACTTGAAAGGTATACTGCCATCCAGCTCCTTCTACAATCTCGCCATTGAAGTTCTCAACTGACTTTGGTTCTGTTCGAGTAACCAATGGAACACCATTAGTCTCTGCCCACTGTTTTGACATCATAGGTGTATCACACCCTGTATCCAGAAGGACTTTCACTAGGACGTTCTTCTTGTCTTTGAATGATGCAAACATGCGTACTGTGGGTCGTGAACCAGTCTTTGGTTCTGGGGGCAATTGTTTTGTCTCCTTGAGTTGAGGTTGAGGTGCTTCGGCCAAGGCCTTGCGTTTTCTGTCTTTTCGTGTAGAAATCATGATGAACTGCCTTTCGACACAGTTCCAGCCGAAATGGGTTGTGGTTCTAATGTTAGTTATAAGCGTAGACGTGTTCTATAATTGTTTCGATAATGTGATAGTCATATGTTTGCACTTGGGTACTATATGACCAACATAATTCGAGTACTAAACTCATCCTCATGCACCCTTTTTGATACAGAAAGAAATCGTTTCTCATTAAACTAAACTCAAGATATGACAGTCTGTGGGTGTCTATACCCAGAAGAAAAGATCGCAATCTATTTATTTATTTATTTATTTATTCATCATACAGCATGCAGCCCGCAGGCTATGGCCGGTGAAGTACAAACAAATAACCATGAACAAGCATAACAAATGAAACCGAACAAAGGAAAAACGAAGAATCCCTGGCTATGTAGCACCGCTCCGCAGCCTCCTGTCACCCATGCTCTAGTTACAAAGAAATATTCCAAAACAAATCATTGTGGTCTGTAATACACTTAGTACAATAGTGAGAAATTTGTCGGTTTCGTTCGGTCTGGTCCTGCATATCATGCGGGCTCTCCCCCTGGAGTTTACCCTCCTCCACCCTTCCCCTTACTCCTTCATTCATACTATCCCCCCACACCTTCCCCTTCCGATTCTTCCTCCTGCCCCTCATCATCTTCTCCACCCTCGCTCTGATGTTCTTCCACATCATCGTTGACAGTTCCCTGTCCCATAATCTGATCGTTACCCTGCCCAAGGTATTCATCATCGTGGAATTGACCCAGGTACCACCTTCGTATTGCTATATGTGTGTCGTTCAGAAAATGTTTCAAAGGTTTCATTGCTTTGTCGGTATATAGAAGATGCTTCCAGAGATATCGAGGGTGGACCACTCCAATTTCTTTCTGCATTCATTGTCTTTCACGCTGATATACGGGGCACCTCAAAAGAAGATGTTCTGGTGACTGGGGATCTCCGTAGCGACATGGACAGTCCGGGGAGTCAACTGAGTTTGTTGGTATTTTGTATAGGTAACTGCGGAAGTAACTATCATCTGTTCGTAATTGTGTGACAGTTGAGGTAAACTGGCAGTTACGACTGGTGAAGATCTGGTCTGGTTTGGTACGGAAAGTACCAACATACTTCTCTCTCTCTCACACACATTTAATCTCTTCATTTGCAATGCTAACAGATGTACAGACAATTATAACTGAGATATCTAGCCGGTCCTTATTGATGATCTCCAACAGCCAAAATCCAGCCCGAACCGATCCCATCCAACCCGTCCGTCTCGATCATCACCCGTCAGCGGTGATGTACTACAGCTCGATCGCATCCTGCCAGCAGAGAGCCAGTCCAGCTCAATTATTTCCTGCCAGTGGTGAGTCAGACCGGCTCGATCACATCCAGGCAGCCCGTCTCGATCATCTCCCACCAGCGGTGAGCCAGCACGGCTCGATCGCGCCCAGCCTGCCTACAGCCAGTACGGTTCGATCGCATCCAGCCAGCCGAGAACCAGCATGGCTCGATCACATCTAGTCAGTCAACAGCCAATTAAGTTTAACCGCCAAGCGTACCTGATCGAAATGCTAATGCTTCCGTTCAGATCTGCTCGTCGCATACAGCCAGCCAACAGCCAGTACGGCTCGATCGCATCCAGCCAGATGACATCCAGCACGGCTCGATCGCGTTCAGCCAGCGGTGGACGAGTCAATCTCAATCGTCTCCCTCCAGCTGAACCGAGCTAGTGTAACCGTTTGCAACCAGCCTGTATCGATCTTCTCTGCCAGTACATTAGCTCCAAGTTCTGCCCTAAGTATATCCAAGATCTACCATGATTGTTTGTATATAGTTAGAAATATATATGTGAATCAAGTATAACTTTAAGTATTCAATTGACTGGTGAATCAAGGTTGTGAACAGGAATCATAGTTCCAACCGTACAGCGTGCTGAGTCTGGAAATAAATGCTCCCCCTGAAAGTATATACGGACACAAATGCTGTGTCTGTAGGTGCGTCCAGATGCAAATGCTGAATCTGTAGTGCCAGGGTAGAGCTATGGCATGACGAGGCTCAAGATATTTCGACGGAAGTGTCCAATGCACCCTAGACGTTCCGGCATCCAAGGCGTGACTTGGTTTTTTTCCTAATGATTGCAAGCCTCAACAACATCACAAGGAGGTTCCTTACACGTCAGGAGTTGCAAAAACGCTACATGCGCGATATCCCATAATAGTATGAATAAAATAAAACCAATACAAAACCCGTAAGCAAAATAAACCCTGAGCGATTCAAAAACCACGCGACACGTGTAATACTCAATGCCTGACATAAATAGATTCGAACAAAGGAAACGAACAAGCCCACAACCCAACTCCCAATACAAAGGAGCTGGAAAATTAAAAAACTCTAAGCTAACAAAACACCTCCACACATGTCTTAATCAGTACCTGAGATGAATAGATTGCAGCAAAGGAAACTCACAAGACAAAAACCCGACCCTAACCCGAACGCAACAACCATCGCTTCCTCTGCAACGCGAGGACTGGTTTACTCCTCGCCTACCGAGCCCTCCAGGCGCGCCTCAGAGAGAGGGACATCTGGAAACGGCATATCGGGGAGACTGTCGCCACCTGCCGATTCGCTAAGCAGCTGCTGATCCACATTGAGATCAGAGGTATTTCTGGCTGCCTCAGCTTCTCGCAGAGTTTGCACCACAGGGCCAGGTTTTTGCGGCGTCACAAGCCCAAAAAAGTCCAGGCCACTGAGGAGATCACTCTCTGGAGTTCGTGGTCATGGGCGAGGCTCTACGGTTTGTGGCCGTGGAACAGGCGCCGGAGGTTGTTGCCGTGGGGGTATGCTCGTGCATCTCGTGGCCTTGCTCAGGTAGCACGATTGGCTGATCGTCTACCATGGTATCTACATCGGCAGCCAATGTATTTACCATCTCTCCCTGGCCAATCGTCCGAGGTTCTTTGCCATCATCCTCATCCTCATCCTCCTCCTCATTCTCCTCCTCCTCCTCATCCTCCTCCTCCTCATCCTCCTCCTCCTCATCTTCCTCCACTTCATCTTCCTCCTCTTCATCTTCGCTGTCCCTTTCCATATCCACATCGCCGTCTAAATCAACGCAGTACGGTGCGTCCACATCATCCTCCATACGAATATCCACATCAGAATCTGAGTCACATTCGCTGACCGACTCCTCGGTAGAGTCGGTATCATCATCTGAGGAAATAGACACGGCGGACGATGCTTCCGGCTCTAAATATACCCGCTCTAGTTAGCCCTCATTGTCTGAGTCTGCCTCATATATTTCCATCTGCAACTTCAAAGCATCGGCGCGAGAGATATCATCCTTAGACTGCCCATTCCTCTTGCTCCCTGTAGCCTTTCCACCGCTCTGCGAGCTTTCTCCCCCTGGGATTTGTTTAACAATACCTTTCCATTTCCCGTTCTCCATCCCCTTGCCCTTCCCCTTCCCTTCCTTCGTTGCCTTCCCCTTCCCCTTCCCCTTCCCTTCCTCCGTTGCCTTCCCCTTCACCTTCCCCTTCCCTTTCTCCGTTGCCTTCTCCTTCCCCTTCCCATCCTCAGTCATCTTCTCTTTCCCCTTCCCATCCTTCGTTCCCTTTCCTTTTCTAGTCCCTTTCTCACCGCCCTGCGTGTCCTCCTCACCCTCGCCATCGTCATTGTCATTACCATCGCCAGGTTGGCTCCTTCCACTGCTCGGCGCTGTGGGATCCGCCCAGTTCTCATCATCATTATCTTCGTCGATTATCTCATCCCAATTGAGTGGCCTAACGGCCAGGAAGTCGCCTGGCTTGGACTGCCAGCAGTTTGGCGGCTCAATCTTTGCCCTGAGATTACCGCTACCGTACCAAGATAAACGCTGGCCGGTGCATTTAACCTTCCCCAAGCTGGTTGTCTACAGATTGCAGTGATCGACTTAATCCCCGAAGGCACAGGGGTTGTCCCACCTCTAATTGTTCATTTGATCACGGGTTTTGTCAAACATTTGCCCCATATATGAGCGGAAGGCAGCCCACCACTCCCGAAAAGGCGAACACCTACTCCTGAGGTACGGCCTCATGAGCTGGAATTGGGCACAGTGGCGAGTGGTGACTGGATCAAGGAAGATTATATCGTAGAAGAGGTTCCATGCCCTCTCCTCCTTGATACCGCAAACATTATATATCTGTATGAGTCCCTTGATGTGTTCCGAGATGAATGCCTTGATTCGGTCCCGGTCCAACGCGAGGCATCAATTTATAACCGATGTGGGCATCTTTGCCTCAGCAGATACCTTCCCCTTACCTTTGCCGCTACCCTTTGGTGCCATTGAAAATGAATCTACATCTGAGGCGTTAGCATTATGATACAGTCTCATTTAACGGAAGGAAGCCCACAGTGATCATACAAATTGTGTATATTATCGGGTGTGTTTTGGAACGAGAGGCATTGTGTTTTGCAAGTCACGTGATGTCGAGATAGTTTAGGATTCTGGCAGTGTGTTTAATACGGGAGGAAAAGAGAAAGGAGGTGTAGGCGGGAAGAAGGGATATATATACTCGAGTTCCTGCGATTTCTTTGTTCAACTTGTGAGATATGATAATTTTGATTCATATCCTGCGTATTGTTGGTTAATGAACACAAAACGGCCCAGCCTTCATTTTGAACAACCACCAGGTACCTCATAAACGAGAAGCCTCTAGTCGAGATTTAGTGCTTGCGATGAGGAAAGTTTACGATGCCGTGTGTTGCTTTTGCATCATACACCACTTTTTCCGCTCAGACCTCGTGCATCTCAGAGTAAACTGAGTAGTTCTCAGGTTGTCCCAACCGTGCAACCATCTAATACGGCTACCAATACGCCTAGCGGTGGAAAAAGCACACGCACCTGATGTCATATGATAGAGAATACGTCATTGTTCACTGTGCGATGCTTTTAGCCCTGCCAAATGGGGATTTCCACCGGGAAGCTGAAGATATACACAATCGATGGTTCGAAGTATTGTGCCAAAACGAGTGCAATATTATGATAATCGCACAAAGAAGGCATCAAGACCCTTCAAACGGTGCAAATAGACCTTCAGACGTTAGTGTAACAGTGAATATCAATGCCGAGTTTAATCTGAGTTTAATCTGATGACAGTTAACCCCATAATTGAAGGCTTTTTAAGGGATCTCGTCCCCGAGTATCGTCCGGGTAATAGTGATTTAGAGTCTAGCACGGTCGAAACTGTGCCTCCCCTTTTTATCGAATCCCTCCCTGGTCGTTCAAATAGGAGTCTATCTCGCCTGCCATTGCATATGCATGCAGAGGAACGTATTCCTACATTCTTAATGTCCAACATCTATATCGGACTATGCCTTCCCAAAGCCCTCACCCTGATATGACTCCGGTCGTACCAAATGTTGGAAGTCTTGCTAATCGTCAGAAACCACAAAAGCGTAGGCCTTCGGGAAATTCTCAGCTTCCCCTTACTAAAAGACGCATTTCCGCACTGGCTGGCGAGAGGGATTCCTCCCAAGGAGGGAGTTCCGTAGGCTCTACAATCCAAGGTCAGAACTCCACCCCGTCATGTTCGCTGAACAATGCTTGCGTTGCAGATATCACTCAACGCATGACTTTCACCCTGTCCGCTATACAGCGACAGTCAATAAATACTCCAACCGATATGCTGGGTACAACTAGTCGTAGCACAACAGTACCTGGAGGAATCTCACAGACAGATTCAATGCGTCGCTTTGTATCCAGCCCCGCATCCAGCATTGCTAGCACTCCCACTCCTCTCAGCGGTCTTGAAAACCTGCCTACCCCCATCTCTAATCCAGAAGCCCGCGCGATCATTACAAATCCACTGCGAACGCGAGCTACAGAAAGGAATCAGAGACAGAGGCAGTAGCAATTGCAACTGCAGGCGGTGTCTACACCTCGATCAGTGGTCTCCGGCAGTCGCAGCATCCATCGATTTGGTCACTCAGACATGATGCGTCTTGTATTTGCAACGGGCAGACTCCTGGAGCTCTATATGTGGAACAGACAGCCGTTTATGAGTGCAAGTGACTTGGAGATGGTAAGTTATGCAACGCGATGCGTTGTGAAAGTATTAGCTGAAGCCCCACACTGGCAGATATTAGGGAAGTACTGGAACACCGCTATGCAGCAAAACAACATTTGGTCCATAGTATTTGAGGCACGTACAAAGGAGATCTTGAAAGAGGTATGCTGAAGCAACAGCCTACATTGGATATTACATGCTCAAACTGTTACCAGGTTCGAGCACAAGTTGATAAGGTTAAATCCCATTTTATTCAATCAGCAAGGGATACTATAGCAGAGCTTTATGATCTCCACCACTTTAAATCCGACGCAGAGCATTTGGAGTTCATTGATTCCCTTCTGGCAGACAATAAGTATCTTTTTCCTGTAGCAGAGCGTGAGGAAGGTAGTGTACGCGGTTCAAATCTAACGCAGAGAGAGTTGAAAGCTGCTAACAAATGGCCAACATCCAATTTACTTCCTGGCAGAAGCAATCCCAGGATTTATTTACATCAAATTTTATCATCGGTCGAATAACCGCAGTAAGTATGCTGATGGAATTTATAATTCCATGATTGACGATAAGGACGGTCATATACCCTCGCCACTGATTATGTTTACCTGCACCGGGTTGCACTATGCTCTCCTGGAGTGGCAAATGAACAAAGGTGTTCCTCCGAAAGCTTCCAAGTCAAAGCTGAAAGCAGACAGACCTGATCGCTCGAACTACTTGAACTACAAGAACGACGGTGGTAAGAACGCATCCTGCGGTGCTGCAACGGGTCGCAAGTTGTTAACCTCGTCTGGCATCGCAGACTCATATACATTCTTGATGAATACCTGGAACACACTACAGGAGAGCTATCAACAGAGGGTGTATAAAAACACTCTTGCTACAGTCAAGCGTCAGATGCAACTGGCTGAGAACCCAACGCCTGCCGTGGTCATCAGCATGGAAGCAGTACGTGTTGACAATGCTATTCTTCTTGACTATTTGACCTCCGAATCGGAGCTTGAGGAGCCTGAGATCTGGAAGCACTGACCCAAACATCCCGATAGACAACAATTGCACGGATGACGAACTGCATTTCGGAATGGCAGGCGGCAGCGGGAATTACGAAGATGAAGGTAACGAAAGAGACGAGAGCGATACCATCCCCACTGCCAGGTAGCCACAATGGGCCGCCACCGAACTCGAGACGTTTGATCTTGGAATCAGTGATGTCGACAGGTATGAGGTCGACGATGATGACAATACGGATGCGGATGAGGAGGAAGAAGCATCGCAAGCCGATGATGGATCAACGCAGAATTTGAAGAACTGAGGGTATAGTACTAGAGAGTGTGAAGTTTGGACAGTATATTTCAAACCTGTATGAGGTCGACAATGGTGACGATACGGATGTGGATGAGGATGAAGAAGCATCGCAAGCCGATAATAGATCAACGCAGAATTTGGAGGACCGAGGGCATAGTACTTCGGAGTGTGAAGATTGGACAGTATATTTCAGACCTGTAAAATACGATAAAGGTAAAGCAAATGCAACGGCAAGCGATGTATCTGAAGCGAAGACTGTATTGTAATACTTGATAACATCTCAAAGCTAAACATATATATAGGGAGAGTGCAGCATCCGATAAATAGCAATAGTGGAGAGGTAAAATGTGACACTCGGCCGGAGAAAGGCATAAACATCGCCAGGTATCGTGTAAATGGCTACAGCGTAACCGGAGCCTCTACGAAGAGTGAAACACACGTGTCGTTCTGATGGTGCGTAAACGTTACCACATTCCGGACGCAAAGTAAAGGAAGCGCGATGCCGGGGTGGCCAGCATGGTGGATGAGCGTCCATGGGGTAATATATAATGCGTCGCGTCGCAAGAATAAGAGACGTGGTATAATAGCTACCACAGGGTAAGTATGCAATGTGACCTATCGCCTGGGAGACAGGTAGCATGTAATTTTCTGTCAGAGGGTACGAGGTTCCGTCAGAGCCATCAGAGCTGTCAGGAATACCTGGGTGTTCCTGACGGAAACTAGGGTTGTTGCTGATGTATTCTGCTTGTTCGGCTGCTTATCCTTCGTACTTAGCCCATCATTCGTTTCACATTCTCAATTGTTGCTTGATGAGGTATTTCAGCACCAATAAATTTCGGGTGGGCTTGTCATCCTTATCATCTTCAGTAATCATTAATTAGAAGTCAGTATCATTAGTATCGTGTTCTCTAACCAATATATTTCTTCTAACTGAATAGAGATCACTGCCGTAGCAATTTGAATATTCATCATTGCAATCATGAGTATCATTGATTTGGATATCATAGCTTATTTATACATCTGAGGCTTTTTAGCTACTAGTCGTCGTTACATGCACAGTTCCCTTGCTTTCACGATTGCCAGTGATGTGTAATTCAGTTCTGATAGACTTCCTTGAAATCACAGTAAGAGTATAATATCTTGTTATTTGTGATGTTCTTTGTGATTTTGTATTGCAATGTATCTCAAAGGGGTAAATATCACACAATCTCATGCCAAAGATATCAGATAACTGTAAGATAATAATAATGTAAGGTCGAGTACGAATATGTTAGAGTGGTAACGTATCTATATATTGATACGATTCCCTATGAGAAGCAGGAATGATACTAAACACAGTGGAACAGTGAATAGATAAGATTATCACTACTGTACAGTTGTACTTCGCAACAACTATATAAGGCCACAGATTACCTGATATTCATACTGATCAAATATGTCCCTTGTATCTTGAATGGAAGCAAATACTCCAACTCCTTTAATAATGAATCATAATCCTACATCAATTGTTAGTTAGCTAGATGGATAGTAAATATTACATATTAATAATAAAACTATAGAATAAGTAATAGAGATATGTTAGAGATGGATAGGAAATTATAATGGCTGTAAAATTGAAATGATGTAATATCAAAAACCTAGTAAGCTGGAAAGCAAATCAATATCAAATAATTGAAATCCAGAATGGTAATCCAGAATGATAGAAAGCTGTATAACTGATGGAAAGTTATATGACAGGCAAGAATATTAATGAAAGCTAGAGAGTTGAATAAAAGATGAAAAGCTATATAGTAAACTAGTTACAAAAGATCAATTGCTGTGAAAGTAGTTAGGTAGCAGGTGAAAGCTGAAAAGTGAATGATATATTCTGTAACTTTCAAAAGTATTTACAGGTTATAAAAATTAAGTAGTTGTGAAATACTATACTGTATGCATATTGATATGACAATATATTTTAATGAAGATAGTATTATTATCAGATCAAACAATTGACTTAGAAGCATTGAAGCTGCTATCAAACCTTCTAACCATTCAGATTGTATTTCAAGATGATTTATTATTATTATTATTTCTGTTTTTACATTGGCTCTTCATCTCCTTGCATGCCAAGACTTTTCTGCGTAGCCAGCTTGCAAAATCGGACGACACCAATTATACTCTTTCTCCTATCGCACTAAGAGCTCGTGCGGTGATGGCTTGCCTTTGGATCCTGTATGGAATAATTGGTTGCGGAGCAGTACCAGAGGACCGCAAATTGTACCTTAGGTTACATCGACTTGCTCGTTGACCAAGTTCCCTGTAAGATGGCCGTATTCTACAATTCCGCACGGATACCTACTAAGTACCTAGGTAGCCTCCCAAACCGCTATATACGCGATTAGTCAATGTACTTGTTGCAATCGTGTGTATTGGCCCACAAGTCGAGGGCCATGTAGTAACCAACTTCAAGAGATTCGAATAGCACAACATTCGTCAGGCTGGGTCAGCATCACGCACAGTATTAATCCCCGTATCGCGAGCAACCGTGTTTCCTTCAGCGGTCCCCTTGACATCAATTCTTCCAAAATTTTGAATATCCCATCCATCTCCCCTGAAACCGAGCCTGTCGATACTCCCACTGTATCGGCTCCTGCATTGCTGGACGGTACACGTTTTACCAAACGAATGAAGGAATGCCAAGAGTTCCAGCCGTCATTAGAAGTCAGCGACGAATGAGATGATAAGCCACATCTCCGCAAGCAGCGAGTGTAGGTTCAAGTACACCCGAGCCGGGCGTCACACGACGACGAATTACCAGGTGAGGAAAATCAGATGATAGTCATGTCTTGGACGCAACTTACGAACGTCTAGCTCGGGGTTTGCACCAAACCACGGGGGAAAGGATATATACCGTGTGATATGGTTTGGTACTGTATGGAACAAAAATGTTCGGTATAGATAGGTTTCGTACCTGGAGAATAAGCTTCGGCCCTAAAATAATGACGTTTCACTGTACCGTGACCTTCTACCTCCGCCCTCTCTATTGTCTCTCTCTGCCCGATGCCACCCTCTGCGAACCCCGATCGAAAGCATCTCAAATGTCTGGCACGAAGAGTCATGACCACGGATTCACCCAACTTTACTTTTGTATGACATTCGTCAACGCACGGTATTCGCCATCGGACGGTGTGAAGATCTGGTATTGAGGGTGGCTGGTACGATTTATACCTTTTCAATTCACGATCCCTTTTGTAGCCTGGATAGACCAACGCCCTTTACCCTCTACATAGGCTCAAGAGATGCCATTATTCATTGTAACCCATCTAATCCTGTTCCCCGTACCAACTTTTGGAGTTCCAGACCTAAGGCTTTTGATTTTCATTGCGGTGAACGATTCTTATCGCTAGTTCATCCGAGACTGGGTCTACCCTTGGATATGCTTTCGTTGTGTGGCACATAACCGTGGATGAATTTGAGATGATTACATTGATAGTCATTCGCAATTTCACTTCGCTAGCGTTTTATCATCAATACACCATTGCTGCCATCCGCCGAATCTATTGGCAATTAATACACACACACATCTGTAATGCAAGGGTATATAAATAACCCAAGCCCAGTAACCCCTTACCATTTACCGTTCTTCTCCCTTCAGGATGATATTATCAATAATCCTCACCATCCCTTCCCCATCTTTCGACGGTAGCATCCTCAACGCAGCACTCAAGATCGCTCCTTTCTTCACATCCAGCGTCTCCAGCGTTTCCAGCTCCTCACTATCCGCCAAATTAAAGTACTCGACTTCAACCTTGACGCCCTCCTCCATTCTATTGGCACCCTTCAGCACCTCCAACCCTTTCGCTAGCACTTTCTGCGCCTCCACAGCGTCGCCCTGGGTCTTCAGCCTCTCATATTCCAGCTCACTAGCCCTGAGCGCCCGAAACAGTAGCGGCGCCACCCTCCGCCTCTTCTCCCCGAGGTATATATTCCTCGAGCTCCTCGCGAGCCCATCTTCCTCTCTCCCTGTGCCACAAACTCTAATCTCAACCGGAAACTGTAGATCCTTCACCATGCGTCGCAGGATGACGCTCTGCTGTACATCCTTCTGACCAAAATATGCACGCTCCGGCATGACTATATTGAAGAGCTTTGCGACGACGGTCGCAACACCACGAAAGAAGTGCGGGCGGGATATGCCCTCAAGTTGTGATGCAAGGGGCTGGACGGTCACGAATGCGCCGCGCTGTAGAGATTCCTGTAGAGGGATGCCTGAGGGGTACATTTCTGTGACGGCGGGAAGGAACAGCGCCTCGACCCTTCCCCGCACCCCCGATACACCCAATTCAGCGTTGAGTCTCTCCAGTGCTGCCAGATCTGAGGTGAGTGTGCGTGGATATACCGCAAGGTCTTCGGTGGGGCTGAATTGTGCTGGGTTGACGAAGATGCTAACGGCTACTACATCGTTTTCGGAGGCGGCGTGACGGATTAATGAGAGGTGTCCTTCGTGCAATGCGCCCATGGTAGGGACAAAGCCAAGTGATTTGGTGTTATAGAGTGGTCGCCGGAAGGCGCGGAGCGAAGAGATGGTAGTGATGATGTTTAACGGAGGTGTGACTGTTGGGACCGCCGCCGCAAAAGAGCAGGCGGACATTTTGACTGTAGGTTTAAGAGTCAGCTTCAGATGTTGGAGGTCAATTGAGGTGTTGCGGTGAAATTGGAGGGAGACGCTAGGGACTTACAAGACGTTAATGAAGAAAATCCGCGCCGGAAAAGGCGCATCCTTCTCATATCAAATCAATCGCCGCAACAAGTACGCAGTTCACTTAGAACCGTTTACGGTCGTAGTAACTAGTCCGAGGCATTGCGTGCCCAAACATTTGATTAGTTTATCGTTACCCCACCATGATCTTGGCAGGGCCCGATACCGATTACCCCACATTCTGAACCAATTTCGTGGATCATGGGTAGGTATATACAATATACGCAGCAAACCATTCCAGGTCTCCAGGACAATGAACGCCTAAAGCAAAAAGAGCCAACGCCTCTAGCATAACTTTTACGTAGCCGAAATGTGTCCCGAAGAAATAGCTGCACATACAACAAAATACCAACCGAATAGCCTTTCCGCCTTTCCCAACTACTCAAAGCGCATTGCTGTAATCTTATCGGACACCTGCTGGGGAGTAAGGAGCCCCGCTTCTGTGATAAGACCCTTAATGAGTTGTCTCGGAACGTAGTCCACGAATTCCTGTTGATCTTGAGGTGTGGCTCCCTCGACCCCCTCAGGCGGATTGAAGTCAATGATATTCTGTTTCACAACAATGTTGAACTGGTCCAGTGGAAACATATCGACAAATTTGTGTGTTTCCGTCGCAACATACACAGGTCTGTTGTAGGTCTTTGCCACAAGGGCAAGTTGATACGACCCGAGCTAAGGCAAAGTGTCAGTATATGTGTGACACACCATTGGGGATAAGAGTTCATACAATATTGAGTATACTCCCATCGCCAAAGACACCCTCCGCGCCAATGATGACAAGCTTCGCCTTCTTCAGCGCATATCCCATAGCATTGTCATCCACCACGGCCACGGGAATGCCAGCAGCTCTCAACTCCTTCGCCGTCCTAAGGCCCAATAAACTTGGTCTCGTCTCCGTAACGATAGCATTGAAGCGAATCTTGGACTCGGCCGCCTTCTGCAGCAACGCAACCACACATCTCGAGTGCCCATGCAAAAACACTGTCACGCCGTCCTTAACCGCCTTGACGCCGATCTCGGCAACCTGTGCTCTCGCCTCTCTCGCACGTTGCGCAAACAAATGCCCATTCGCCTGCAATTGCTGCTTGAACGCTTCGAAGTCCTTGGGGTCGTCATGTGCATGTGCGATGATGAAGCGCTTAAACAAGTCGCAACCGGCGGTTAGGGAGATTGCGTTTGGAATCGATTTCTTGAGTGCGTTAGCGCCATCTTCGATGGCCGACATGAGCTCGTGGATAGTTCCTGCTCTTGTAGCGTCACAGAGAGCTGAGAGAGATTCTATAGCGGCGATAGGCATGGACTTGGTTGGATCTTGCGTAAGGAGTTTGAAATAATGTTCCCGGATGTTAAATTCGCCCTTTGTTGAATAGACGACTCCAGGTTTCGGATGGGATCTCGAGGAGGAAGGGGGCGAGCGCTGAGCGGCGGCTGTATGAATCGCATGTTAATATTCTGAAACATCGCCATGTTCTTACTGTCTTTGGGACGACAAGTGATGCAAGAGTACGGTGGTGCTGTAATGGCGAAACACCGAAGGCGGCTGACTCACGAGGCATTGGTTCTGGTATGGTAGGTGTCCAATGATATTCGTCGTTCGCGTGACGCGATGAAATCAAGGCTGTGTCGTGATGCAATTTTGCTTTCGCAGAGAGAGCTGAGCTATCAGAGTTGTTCTTTTTGTTGTGGTGGTGGTGGTGGTGGTGGTGGTGGTGGTGGTCGTTCAATGGTGGGACAAAGAGGCAGTTGCGCCTGAGTTAGTCTCGAACCACTGCTGGTGCTACGCAGTAAGCAGTTCGAGACTACTCCTGAGTAGATTTGGAACCATCCCTGTTACCTAGCGGCCGAAATCAGGTAGACATACATATAACACAATTGCTCGTCACAAGTATCACTCGTATTGGGCTTCCATATCCACTCGCCCTGCACTTCCACGCCACTTTATTTCCTGGCTCACTCAATTGGACTTAAATCCTCAGTTCAATAGAGAACCTAGGCACCTATGTAGGTAAATATCTGCAAAAACTGCGTGACCGTGATAGCAGAACGAGAACAGAAAATAATCATCAAGATCATCGTCAAATCGGTCTCAAAATGCCAAAACCCAAAGTCCACCATCCCGCCTCATCTCATTCCATTCGGCCGCTTCCACCCATTTCTCTTTAGACCGTGGCTTGTGATAACAAAGCAAAAGACAATCAACTTACCAGTTTCGGATCGAAAGAGAGGAGAGCAACCCAGAAAAATGCAGAAATACCTATGGGATGAGGAGCTTCTAAACAAAGTCGCCAAAAGCGTCATCATCAAACCCTAGCTTTACCTCCTCTTCGTCCAGATTCCTACTCTGCCTTCGCTTTACGTCCTCCGCGCTAGGTGGTGGTGGTAGAAATGGTAGAGGGAGCTGTCCGTTTTTGTTATTGGCAGATGGCGCCCGACGACGACCTTTGTTCTAAATTCCAGCAAATGTCAGAAAAAATTTCCAACGGAAAGCGCTAAAGCGAGAACATACCCCGATTGTTATACTAATCGTCTCACCCTCTTTTAAGCTGTAGTCTTTCTTCTCCGCCAAGGGCGCCGAATTGTTCTGGGCCCCGTTGAGCTTCTTGTCATTGCTTGAGTTTGCTGTAGCGTCCATGTGTCGCCGGATCTCTTGCAAAGCTACACCAAAGTCGAAAGCATCACTGCGGTCCTCAAAGCCGATCCCGAGGATAGCTTTTCGTGGGCCGTCAACGACTCTGACTGCGAAAAAGCGGGAGGAATCAACGACTTGTTCGACACAGAATGCGCCCTGTTGTGTCACGTTAGTTGTGCATATACATATGGAGCATAGTAGTGTAATCGGGACGGAGGTAACAATATCAACCCAGATTGCGGAGGTGGGATCCAATGTACCTCGTAGGGACAATTGGCAAACAAGTCGCCCGATTTTGGGTCTTCAAGTCTGACATCAGTCTTTACGGTTTCCTCGTCATTCACAGTTACAGTGGCCGTCTCGATAATGCGTATTCGGGCGGTGAAGATGCGCGCCTTTTCATTGTCGACATTCCACAGCGAGGCCTTGTAGCCTTGGTTGGATGTGAGCGGTGGGACGGCGTATATGTGGACTTTGGGGGCGACGAAAAGGACCCGTTGGATCTCGTCAGTCATAGTGGTTGGTTGGCGGATGAGATTGAGGCGGGGATTGAGGGGGGACAGGGCGGGGACAAGGGGTGGTGGTGGTGGTGTTGGTGATTGTTCTGTGTTTGGTTTCGCTCATTATATTTTTGGTTGAGAGGAGAGGTTGCAACTTGCCAGTGAGCATGCGTTGTCTTCTGCAGGGTTTCCAAGAGTATTAATAGCTAAACCATATCGGCAAGTCTGCATAAAACTAAACAACTGCCTCTGAGACTACAGTCCAAGTCACAGCAAATCACCATCATTACCAGTAAATGACGTGTTACTGTGAATAGACATTTGTGGGTGCAAGAGCAGCCCTACGCTAATACGTAGAGACTGCTTCTGGAGCTGGTCCAAGCTTTTCCACTCGGATCCATACATATACAGATTTTCCTCCTTTTCTCTTCTTCTCCATCTTTTCTTTCCATCTAAACTATCATGATCTTTGTTACTATAAGGTCTAGAATCAGATCTTGAAACGTTTCTCGGAGTAGCCAGTATACTCCTACATGAAACCTCACTCTTTCCACTATCACTCTGCCACTGTAATGGCAAGTGGCTTATGATCGGATAACCGTCTGGTAGATAGTCAACTCGTATGAGTGCTCTTGCATGCCATCGATAACCTTATATACATACTACACATCTATATTCACTTATTCTCGTTTGCAACTGTATCTATACTTCTAAGAGGCCGTACACTGACATACACCTTTACACTGTTATCAATCTCTAGTAATTGTATATTTTTCGCTCACGGAATTTCGTGAATTACTTCTTTTACTTGAGGCGTCGATACACACATCACACCATCGAGCTCAAAGCGAAGTTGAAAAGACAGAAAGCAGCTGAAGCTGAAATAAGACCCAAAAACGAAATAAGACTGAAATTCTGAAAGAAGCCAGAAGACGAGATGAATCTTATCGAAGATGAAGAAAGGTGAAGTCAAGACTGAGTCGAAGAACAAAGCAAAGGTGAAGGGCAACCCAAAGTTGAAGGGCAAGGTCAAAGAGCAAAAGTCGAAGGGCAATTGAATGTTAAAGGACAAAGGGAAGAGTAGTCGATAACGGTTGATGGGATGACCGTATCTACGATCCGGATTTCTAGCTGACGCGATCTCGATCATTGTTTGCATGGAAGTGCACCTCAATCGAAATACTTTTCACAAGATCCGTCTCATACGAACTGATGATCCAGACAAATTGAACCTAATTGAGCATGAAGTACCAGCAAAGGCTTCATCAATGATATCCTTATATGCGTCAATTCATCAGTTATACGATAGTTATCCCTGTACGTGCCGACTTATTGACGATTGAGTATGGTGAGAAGTTACTGAGAATAAATTTGTTCGATCAAGTGTACTTGATGATCACCTTCCTACGAGCTGAGTAGATATTCTAAAGCGTACTTGACGATTACCTGGCTACAATCTGAGCGGAACCTTACAAGCGTACATGACGATTGCCTTGATACAAACCAAGCAGAAGCTCCGAAGCATATGTATGATGTGTTAGTAAACACGAACCACGCTGCAAGATCACTTACGGAGAATGATTACACAAAAGGCACTTAATGGATGTTGGATTGGACGTACGAAGTTACCGTGAGGCAGGCTTCTGAGGACACAAGCATTGCGAGATCTAAATGCACTTGATTGATTATATTGTAAGTTAGATCTTCTCTTGGATGCTCACAACTTAGATAATCAGCGAATCACATAAGATTGATAGGTGATGATATCTTCGAATCGGTTAATGACTTCCAATGTGATTCCGATTCACACCTCCGAGCCTGAACGATGAAAGGTATAGTATACTGAGGGCTCGAATATGAAGATATGGAGTTTAATGGCTGCCGGCCTATTGCAGGGTAACCGTCCATCCGCACTGTATATAGGCAGCTCGTGCGAGTACTCTTGCACGCCATCGATAACCTTACCTATTGAATCTACCTCATTCTCGAATCCATGTTTGCAACCGTATCTACTCTTATATGAGGAAGTACACACACGTACGTCCTTACACTGTTATTGATCTGTGGTAATTGGATATGTTTCACTCATGGAATTTTGTGCATTACCCCTTTTTGACACGTTACTACTGGCTATCTATCATCAAGAAGTCTCACGAATACACAAGATTACTTCGAGGAATCATACATGTGATCCACGATCGAAAAATTCTACGAATCGACGAGAGATTACCTCAAGAAATTCTACGGGTCTCATTACCCATTTTTCTTGATGTGTCGATACACGCGAGCTCAACACGAAGTCGAGAAGATGGAAGGAAGCCGAAGACGAAATAAGACCCACAGATGAAATAAGATCCAAAAACGAGCATCTCGGTTCAGTATTGAGCACCCTTATGGTCCCGAGGCCACTCAGGCGACTCGGACTACCACACGAAACGGCATTCATCTTCACATGGACTGATGGGCAGGCGGTAATGTCTGCGAAGGAGAGTCGAAAGACGAGCATCTCGGTTCTGCGTCTTGTACATCATTATGCTCCCGACGCTGCTCAGGCGACTCGTGCTATGGCTACCGAACAAACCGGCATTCATCTCCACCCAGGCCTTGTGTAATGACGTACATCCTCGTATGGGTGAATACGTGTAGATACGGTTGCAAACGGGAATAAGTAATATATATCAATTGTGAGGTGTGTAGATAAGATAATCGGTAGCGTGCCAAAAGAACTTTGCGAGGTGATTATATATGAAGGGTGCTTACCCGGCCTCGGCAGCCAAGTGCACTTGCGAGGGCCAAGTGCGCTTGGGAGCCAGGTGCACTTACAAGGGCCAAGTGTACTTTGGAGCCAAGTATACTTGCGAGGGCTAAGTGCGCTTGGGGGCCCAAGTGTACCTGGCACCGCCATTATATCGTCCCCCTCTTTATCAGCAGACCTCCTGGGCTGCAACATATATATATACATAAAGAAAGACAAGGTTAGGTTTGTACATCTTTGTACATCTGCATAAGTCCCACTACAGATCGGTGCCATACAGGTGACCTCACGGCGGATTCGGTGCAAGCAAAAATCCACCTCCAGTGATAGGTGGTAAAACCCATGCCGATGCCATTTATACTGGGCCGATATCCATAAGAAACGAAGAGAAGAAGAGAAGAGAAGAGAAGAGAAGAGAAGGAAACCCCAGAAACCGTATCATTGCCCCAAATCCTCCCGATTCTCCGTAATCCTGATCCTGCGTAGCTCAGACCTCACGTCGATTATGGCTGTAGCTTAGTTGGATGCTTCCGATGGAACTCATCGACTAGTCCTTGAGTGTTTTCGAGATTCTCTGCCGGCTTTCAGCTCGTACATATGTAGTTGTGACCGGCCCACTGGACGAGGTAGTGGATCTTCCGGTTGCGTCGCTTGGAATCGAGAATCCGATCGACCTCCCACTAGTCCGTATCGTCGACAATCGTCGGTTGCAGTTCCGAAGGTGACTGGCCGATGGCAGGCGGCAATTATTTATCAAGCAGGGAGACGTGAAATACGTTGTGAATACGCATCGTCTTTGGCAAGTATAATTTGTAAGCATTCTTATTGATGACTTTACTCACCGTGTATGGCCGGATGTACTTGTAATCCAACATTTTTGACGTTCTCGTCATCTTGATATTCCGAGTTGAAAGCCAGACCTTATCTCCGACCTCGAACGTCATTTCCTTGCCACCGACGCACTTCGTCTGGTAGGCTTGAGCTTCCAACAAGTTTTCTCTCACGGTGCGGTGCGTCTCCTCGAGGGCCGTTGTCATTGAGTCCGCTTGGGCTTGCGACTTCAACCGCACTTGAGCTTAGTACTTGGGTGCCTTGAACTGCATCGTGGGGTGGTAGTTGTAGTTGGCCCTGAAGGGGGTCATCCTTGTCGAAGCATGCACCGCATGCTTGTAGGCGAATTCTGCCAATAGTAAGAGCTCCACCCAGTTATCTTGCTCATAGTTGCAGAAAGCCCGGAGATACTGCTCCATCGTCTGATTCTGCCGCTCCGTCTGGCCATCTGTCTGCAGATGGAATGCGGTCGATAGTCGGTGATGCATACTCATGTGGCTGCAGACCCTCACCCAGAATTGGCTCATGAATTGGGTTTCCCGATCGGTCATGATGTTGTCAGGGATGTCGCGTTTGCAGATCACATGTTCGAAGAAGAGCCTGGCCAGTTCTGGTGAGTCGACATCCTTTCTGCAGGGCAGGTAGATCGCCATCTTTGTCAGTCGATCAATGATGACTAGAATCCGCGTGTTTCTGGATGCGGTCGATTCGGGCAAATCTTTGACAAAGTTCATGGTGATGCCTTTCCAAGGTCGTGACGGTGGTGGCAGTGGCATGATGACTCAATGGCAGGCATGCCGCAGGGCCTTGATTCGGTGACATACTTCATAGCTGCTGATGTACTTCTTTATGTGCGCATTCATTGCAGGCCAATAGAAATCCCTAGAGACTAGCTCAGCAGTTTTAAGAGCTCCAAAGTGACCGGACTCGGGGTTGTCATGAAATAGACTTATCACTTTACCGCGGAGAGTATCATCCGCAGGGACATATATCCTCCCCTCGTGGGTCAGAGCTTCAGCGACGACACTCCATTGGTTCACATTTTCGGCTTTAGCTGTTTCCATTGGGATATCGACTAGCTTGCCCGAGATGTTGACCACCAGTGGGTCAGCAGCCTGAGCCTCTTTTATTGCCGGTAGGAGGTCATCGTAGGATTCGACAACAGGTGTAGTCAGGATTGCCAAGAATCGGCCAATGGGCTTCTCATAGCCTTGCTCGTGGTCGGACCATCTAGACGGACCGTCGGCTGGATTGTTTGGCACCTTCCAAGTGTTTGATGCTAAAGTCTTACGCCGAGAGAGTTTCCGACCACCTAGCCTGTCACCGTGAGAGCACTTTGGAAGTTTGGAAATACTCATGATTCTTGTGGTCACACCGCAGCAGAACTTTGTGACAGGCGCCTTCCAGGTAGTGTCGCCACTTCTTGAAGGTCTCGACGATGGCGAGGAGTTCCCGATCGTACGTGTTGTAGTTCTGCTCCGCCGGAGAGCATTTTCGAGAGTAGAAATTGACTGGCCAGAGTGTTCCGAAGCCATCATACTGGTTCAGGATGCCTGCAATCGCAAAGCCGCTCATGTCCGTCTTGTGGATGATCGTCTTGGCTGGGTCGAAGTGCTGCAAGATCGGTGCCGCAGTAAAGGGTTTCTTGAGCTTCCGGAACACCCACTCGGCATCTGTCATCCATTCCCACTTGGTCGTTGACTTTTTGGTTGACTTCGAAGGTCCTCCGGTGTTTCCTTTTCCGGATTTCCTGGGCTCACTTGCCTTTAGTAATTCAGTAAGAAGCAGCATCACCTTGACATATTTCCTGATGAACTTCCGGTAGAAGTTCGTTAACCCAAGTATAACCTGTACGTCCCGCACTGATTTAGGAGTCGGCCAATCTTCGATGGTGGAGATATGGTGTGCTTCCATGCTGACACCTTTGGAACTGATGACAAACCCGAGGAAGCCGACCTCCGAGGCTCCAAATTGGCACTTCTCCGCATTGCAATAGAGGCCGAACTTCTGCAGCCATTGCAGTAATTTCCGCACATGTTCGTCATGCTTCTTCTTGTCGTTGGAGCAGATCAGGATGTCGTCTAGGTAACACACGGCAAAGTCGTCAATGTAAGATCGGAGGCAATTGTTGATATAAGCCTGGAAGGTAGCAGGTGCGTTCATCAAGCTGAATTGTATGACCCTGTACTCCAACTCACCGTATCGGGTTCGGAATGGCGTCTTGTACTCGTCACCTTCCTTAATATGATTCATGTGATCGGCTCCGTGAAGGTCAAATTTCGTAAATATCCTGGCGTAGCCATTACGGTCAAGCATCTCTGAAATCAATGGAAGTGGATACCAGTTTTTCACAGTCTGCACATTCAGAGCTTGGTAGTCTACACAGAGTCTCAAGCCGCTGTCCTTCTTCTTTGCAAAAAGTATTGGCGTTGCCGCTGATAATGATGATCACTGGATGAAACTATTGGCCAGGTTTGTTTCGATGTAGGCTTTTAGGGTTCTCAACTCAACCTCCGATAGGTTATAGATACGCCCATAAGGCAGCTTGTACCCGTGTTCCAGGTCGATCGCATGGTCAATTGACCGGTGCGGTGGCAGCGTCTCTGCCTTGGCCTTACTAAAGAACTCAACAAATTCCTTATATGTGGCTGGTATACGACCACCATCGTCTGTCGGTACTACCGACACTCCGGTCTCGTCCGCTCCAGTCTTGCCTGCTCTATCTGCAAACGTTAGTATTAAGTTCTTCTATGAGATTGGAAGCAGGAATGTCGCGGAAAATAGGAGCCACGGGTCTAATTGCCGTCCACAATGGAACCAAGGCACCGCAGCCGGTAAACTCCCTTCTTGACTCAGCAAGCTGGTAGCAGTCATTCAAGCCCCGCATTGTTGGTAACTCTTCTGCCGCAACTACCGCCGCTGCTCCCTACTCGATCAGCCAGCATCAGAGATTTACACCTAAGATCTCGCCCCATAATGATGCTCCCAGCAGCCCGGTGCACTCACCAAATACTATGGCGAATGTGTTGTCAACCTCATTGCTCTCATGGGCACAATTAAGACATCCGATTCGTCAACCGGTACCAAGCTTTTAAAATACTGAACTGAGGGAGTAGTCTTTGTACTTTCTCTTGCAGACATCATCTTGCTGCCATCGAGGCTCGAGGTTGCGATGAATGCTGGTTTGTCCCTGACGCCGAGCCACCTTCACAGCTTGGGCATCATGAAAATACTTGTTGCTCCACAGTCGATGAGAGCTCGTACGAGATGCATTTCACCGTGAACATCTCGGACAATTACTTCGTATATGATATGTGCCGAATCTGATCGCTCAGTGCAACACAGGTACTGACTCAACATGTGAGCTCTTGGGCTCTCCAAAATAACTCTTGATTTTAATGAGATTCGGGGTGTCTGCGCTCCGTCCAAAGCCACCATGAGCGGCTGCGCTCTCAGCCGCTCCAACCCCAGATCTGTCTCGTCCACCCTCTCTCGTCGAGCCAGGTACCGGGAGAGCTGACTAGTTTTTTGCCTGCTGAGTATCAAACGACAGTTATCGTTTGTCTTGGTGGCCGATGCCGGTGGAACCGCCGGCGCCACTGCCGCCGGGATTCAATTTGTCTTTGTCTGGATAGTTGGCCCCACTGTATCGTGGACGCGTGTGCGACATGTGGCTGACGTTGTAGCGGACGTACTTCTTATTGGTGAGGCGGTTGTCGAGCACCTCCCTGGAGACCCATGGTGCCGGAGGTAGGTCGGTACGTTTGCTGCTGCCGCCACCGCCGCCTGTGGTCTTTCCACCAGAAGTTGTCTCCCGCTCGTCCTTTCTGGCCCGGGCTGGAATTCTGCGGCTGCTGATCGGTCGAAAAGCTCGTCGATGCTTCCGAACCTCCCGTTTGTCGTCAAGGGTTTAATCCGTGATCGTAACCCAGGCTTCATCCCCGTCCAGGCCATTTCTTATAACCTCTTTGGGTTCTGTTCTTTGTCCTATTCGGCTTCTCGCCACAAGGTACAGAGTCAGTTGGCCAATACCCATACTGGTTCATCCTGGTCATGGAATCCCTGATCGTACTCTCGGTAGGCCCGCATGGCTGCGTTCAGCACGTGGTCGGGGTCGCCGTACGTCTTTTGGAGTTGCTCAACAAAGAGCTTGAAATCGTTCATGGCAGGGTGGTTCGAATTCAATAACTTTTAGCTCCAAGTGACTGGGTCCTCCATCTTTGTTTTCTGTTGCGAAAGATCCTTCTGGCCGCTCCAACTGCAGAGTAGATTTAGGGTGTACTTGACTTGATCCGGTGTGCCGTTCGGGAAATGATATTGGTGTGAGTCGAAGTTTCCCCAGAGGACACTAATGAAGTTATTCAATTCGGGAGTGCCCCCGCAGTATCGCTCAGGGTCAACCATCTTAAAGATTCCGGACTTACCACATTCCTGATCTGAGGCTCGCTCCCTAGCAGCCTCTCGTTCCCGAGCTGCTTCTCTCTCCCAAGCGTATTCCACTTGTTCGGCTACTCTCGTATCATTCTCGTCCCGTCGTTCGGCTCGCATTTCAGCTTGTTGCTTGAAAAGGAGCTTCAGTATCAATATATTCTGGGTTGCCATGTCGCGGTGATCATCTTCGGTAATCATTCATAAGAAGTCGTCATCGTCGTCTCTGACGCGTATATTTGCCCCCTCAGGTTTGAGATCACCGTCGTCAGGATTCAGATTTTCATCGTCGGCAACAAGATTATCATTGATTGCGGCATTATCTCTGATTCCGTCTTCCGGCAGAACCGATGGTCTCTCAACTGGAGCCCATTGGCTGCTAGCTGTCGATGCCTGCAGAGTTTCCACGCTTTCGGGATAGTCAGTGACACGTACTTGACTGCTAATTGACTCCTTTGGAAGTATTGGGGTGTAATTGAATGTAATAGGCTGATCGTCTGTTTTTGTGTACATGTCGTGACGCGTCGAAAAGCAAGGAGATCACGAAGTCCCGTGAGTGAAACGTATCTGGTGACTGAAAAGCGATTATAGTGTAAGGACGTACGTCCTCGTATGGGTGAATACGGGTAGATACGATTGCAAACGGGAATAAGTAATATATATCAATTGTGAGGTGTGTAGGTAAGATAATCGCTAGCGTGCCAAAAGCACTTCGAGAGGTGATTATATATGAATGGCGCTTATCTGGCCTCCATAGCCAAGTGCACTTGCGAGGGCCAAGTGCGCTTGGAAGCCAGATATACCTACGAGGGCCAAGTGCGCATGGGAGCCAGATATACCTACGAGGGCCAAGTGCGCTTGTGAGCCCAAGTGCACCTGGCACCGCCATTACAACTTGATGGGCAGGTGGTGATATCTGCGAAGGAGAGTTGAAGGGCAAGGTCGAAGGGCAAAAGTCAGAGGGCAACTGAAAGTCGAAGGACGAAGCGAAGAGTAGTCGATGATGGTTGGTGGAATGATCATACCTACGATCCAGATTTCAAGCGGACGCGATCACCGTATCGTTTGCACGAAAGTGCATTTACCTTATCGAAATACACCTGAATCGGAATCTCTGAAGTACACTTGACGTTCACCTTCCTACAATCTGAGCGGAAGCTCTGAAGTGCACTTGACGGTTACCTTCCTACGATCTGAGCGGAACCTCTCAAGTACATTTAACCATTGCCTTCCTCCGAACTGAGCGGAAGCTCTGAAGTGCACCTACCCATAATGATTACACAAGCACGGAAGTACACTTACAGAGTAAGATTACCGAGGGTACAAGCTTTGCACGAGCTAAGCACACTTGATTGATTTATTAAGTTCGATCTTCTCTTGGATGCTCACGAGTTAGATAATCGACGAACTACATAAGATCGATGACGATAGCAAATGACGTTTACCGATACGAGCCTGCACTACAGAAGCTATGGATACATGGGCTTGGCTATGGACATGGAGCTTGGTGCTGCCGAGCCACTTTGGAGATATGGAGATCTGAAGGTTACAGGGGTCAATTGGACGTTTCCTTCTCTTCTCTTCTTATTGGAAATCTGCCCAGTACAAATGGCGTCGGCACGGATTTTACTATCTACCACTGGAGGTGGACTATCCCTGTATGCTGGATCCACCGAAAGGTTACCCTAGAGTGGTACCGATTGGCAGCGGGATTTACAAGGGCGTACGAGGGCGTACGAGCTTGGATTTGTTTCTTCTTCTCTTCATGTATGGGTATGCAGCTCAGGAGGTCTGCAGATAAAGAGGGGGATGATGTAATGGCGGCCGGCCTATGGCAGGGTAACCGTCCATCCACCTCATATAGAGTCAGCTTGTGCGAGTGTTCTTGCACGCCATCGATAACGTTACCTATTGAATCTACCACATTCTCGAATCCACGTTTGCAACCTATCTACTCTTATATGAGGCCGTATATAGACGTACGACCTTACATGGTGACATGGAGGTTACAGGGGTCAATTGGATATTTTCTTCTTGTTTTCTCTTTGTCTTCTCTTCTTATTTGATCTCAGCCCGGTACAAATGCTATCTGCATGGGTTTTACCACCTACTACTTGAGGTGGACTTTCCCCATGTGCTAGATCCACCAAAAGGTCACCCTCGAGTGGTACCGATCAGCAGCAGGATTTACAAGGCCGTACTGTTGAAAATATGGGATCGTGCCAAGGATTAGTCAAGTTTTCTGTTCTTGTACATGTTTTCGGATGTTAGAGATAAGGACGGAAAGGACGAAAAGCCGCATTTGGGCTAGTGCTTATCATAATAATAGCGCTAGAATCTTCTACCATGTTCTATTATATGTGTTATAATTACGTACACATAAAGCGTCGTACTATGAGTTATTTGTGCCGGTTACACCACCGATCACACCATCGATTACGCCATCGATCATACCATCGATTACGCCATCGATCACATCACCTAGAATGACTCACTTTTCAGGGTCAATGGGATTTCCGTCAGCTTCCATTCTTTTCTTTGAACGAACGCTGGTCATGTATAAATAACGGTGGTTCTTCACCTCTGTAGATACTTTTGTTCTATATCGCAACATACAGTTAGATAGCAATACCACACAGTTTGCCCTCTACTTTCCTCTTAAGAAGATTAACACCTTCTGACTTGCTTTCGCTCTCCTCCTTTCTTCTATTTCAAACGAAGGAAGAACTGAATCATACCTCGGACTTGAGATAGCTGCCGCTTCACTCGTCCAAAGGATTAGGTTATGAGCCCGGACAGCTAAATGTCAACTGGAATATTCATTATCTGCAACATCTGCGACTCTGATTACTGTTACTGTTCTGATCCACATATCAAACCCTACACCGACTGGGAATTTGAACCTCTGTACCCTATTATCGACCAAATCAACTGCTATCGCAACTGGGAGATCCGATACTGTGAAGACAGTATCGATACATTCTATGACGTATTCGAGCACGTTGAAATAGATACAGTAGCAGCTGCTATTATCAAACTCAAACAGTACCAACAGTATCAATTGCGTGCCGAATTCTACGCCGAACAGCAAGCTAGACGAAACTAGGATCACCTTATGAGCGATACCAAAGATCTCACCTACCCACCACTTGACACTTCACACCTCCCACCACAAGATATATCTCACGAAGAAGAATCATCTGGGAGGAAGCCCGAGTTTTCATTTCCCTCTCGAGTCGAAGCCAAGAATGTCAACAAACCTGTATCGGTTAAACTCGACAGTATCAAGGTTCTCGAAGGACAATCCAATTACAACGCATGGGCTTCCACAATCACTATCATCTTCAAGGGCATGAAGTGCTACGAGATTGTAGTTGAAGGGTTAGAACCAGCAGACGACGCAGACAAGGCTGAGATAGCAGCCTACGAACACCTAAACTATCAAGCGCAGACCAATTTCATCCAGGTGGACTCCAGCGACATCCTCGAAAAGATTGTCAAACTTGGATCGCCATATACGATGTGGAAATGGCTACGCACCGAATATCACCGAGATACTGTTTATGCATTTGTCTACCAAATCACGACCTTCACCTCCTCACCACCAAATATTCTTAATCGGACTCTCTCGCCACGTTTATCTCGACATTTGAATCAGAGTGGCTTAAGCTCCATAAACATGCAAAAGCATCGAAAGACAGCGATCGCAAGAGCTTCGCCGCTTTCCTCGATGAAGACAACGCCAACAGAGACTTCCTCCTGGGGTTCCTCGTGTAACACCATCACAATGTTGTCGACAAACTCACCACAAAAGACGAATTGTCATACGCCAAAGTCAAACAACAGCTAATGGATATCTCTAAATCGTCCGCTGGCTCCTCCGAAACTGCCCTTACCAGCACCACTTCAAAAGGCAAAAAGGGTAACAAGAAGAATAAGAAGTCCAAGGAAGAAACCACTACAAAGAACTGCACCTGGTGTGCCAAACACAACCCAGGCAAGTCCAGTGACGATACCTGGAATGACTGTTACCGCCTCAAGAAGTATAATGAGGACAAGAAGAAGGACAAAAAGGACAATAAGAAAGAAGAGGCGAATGTTACCACTGAAACTCAACAAGTAAGAACCAAATCCTTCTATTTCGATACGGCCTGTACCTCACACATGACTCCATTCCCAGAAAATCTCCAAAACTATACAACATGTTCCGGACTTGTAGAGTCAAGTTCCAAACAACATATGGAGATCAAGGGAAAGGGTGATGTGAAATTGGCCTGTATTCTTAGGGATGGATCGGTGTCTACTTTCTGGGTTCGGGGTGTTCTACATGTTTCTCAATTGGGGAAAGCTCTTATTTCTTGGAGGAAGTTACGAAATCAGTATAGGAAAATTGGAGAATGAGATTATATTACGGTTATGAAAGGAAACAAAATAATATTTGAAGCAACGTTTGACGGTCGGTTGTTCAGAATACCTGAAGTGAAACATTCGGCAAATGCAACATACGAATTCTGGCACCAACCACTCGGACATATTAACCTTGATCCAACACTTTATGATACAGAAATTCCAGAAAAGCCAAAAGACTTTCATTGCGACTCCTGCACCAAATCAAAACTTACACGCTCACCATGACCTACTACGATTCCAAAGGGTAGGAAAAAGTTCGACCTAATCCATTCAGATCTGTCAGGTCCCTTCCCAGTCCCCTCTTATGGAGGACTGTTATACTATATCACCCTAATTGATGATGCGACACGATACACTTGGGTCAAATTTATGAAAGAGAAGTACAAAACAATTCAAATCCTCAAAGACTTCATCACAGGAATAGAGTTACAGTATAACTCAACACCCAAACGTTTTCGCACTGACAATGGTGGAGAATACATATCGAATGAACTGAAGGAACACCTAAGACAGAAGGGGATCATTCACGAATTTACTTCCCCTTACACCCCCGAATCAAACGGTGTGGCTGAATGACTTAATCGCTCCTGAGGAGAATCACTTCGAGCTATGCTTGAGAGCACTGCAACATACGATAAGAAACTATGGGCAGAAGCAGTTGCAACTTCAGTATATCTCAAGAACCGACAACCTCATATGGCAGTTAAGGATCGAACTCCGTACGAACTATCCCACGGTAATAAACCATTGATCTCGCACCTTCAGCCATTTGGATGTGAATGCTATATACATATCCCTAAACCGCAAAGACTTGCGGGAATGAAGATTCAACCAAGGGGACAAAGGGTAATTCTCACTGGATACGCAAATGACGACCATCACTAGAGAGTCTTTCTCCCAGAATCCAAACAATCACTTGTTACGAACAATATCTTCTTCCCTCCTACAAAGGTAGAAGGGAATACCAACCAAAATAAGCCCTCTATTAAAGAACTAAAATCCAAGTCCGGAACCTCAATCGAACACAGAACCGACAATGAGAAATTTCCTACTGACGACATGTGGCTTGCTTGGATGGAAAGAAATCCCATGGCGGTTCAAGCCTATTATAGAAAAGGACAACCCGACATAAGGAGATTAGTTCTTCAAGAATACAACAAAGGAAATCGCGAAGGATTCATGGGACCATACTACTGGAACTACGATGAAGAAGAAGATGAAGATCAAGAATCTATACATACTCCTATACCACATGATCACCTTTTCTACCAAACACATCGAACCCAATCTCATTCGTCGGAGCAAGAACATCACCAACTTCAACTCGAAGAAGGAGATGAACTTAATACCGACACACCACAACTGTTGGATCAAGAGCAAGAACATCACCAACTTCAAAGCGATGGAGGAAATGAAGTTGCTACCGTCCCTCAGACACAGGTTACAACAACCATATCAGGAAGACAAGTTAATCGCCCAAAAGAGTGGTGGACAGCCGACATACAAAACGCACAAATATTTGACAGAACAATGCGTGATGTTGGCGACGAACCTCCCTCACTGAGTTCATCTGAATCCAGTTTGTTAGCAGCTATACTGGTGGAAGAACCCTCAACATACTGTCAAGCCAACTCCTCACCACACTGGTCGGACTGGAAGAAGGTAATGGAGGATGAACTACAGTCACTATAAGATAACAATGTTTGGGAAGTGGTATCTCGACCAACAAATCGAAAGATAGTTGGTTCGAAATGGGTATTCAAGATCAAATTGGACGCCAAAGGAGAAAATGAATGATACAAGATGAGACTTGTCGTAAAAGAATTCAGTCAATTATACGGCCCTGACCACGACGAGATATTCTCACCTGTTGTGCGTTACGACTCTCTTAGGCTCCAGCTCGCCATCGCCACCTGTCAAGGGTGGTAACCTCATCAGCTCGACATCAAGACAGTTTTCTTATACGGCATACTTAAGGAAGAAATCTATATGCATCTACCTGAAGGCAGCAGGATAGACGGTATGGTCGCCAAATTAAAACGATGTATCTACAGACTGAAACAATCACCTCGGGAATGGTATTATAGATTGGTTGAGTATCTTATCCCCTACGCTTTTGTTACAACTGTCCTTGATCCCTGTGTACTTGTTCAGAAATCAGGAGATCTATTTATTGCCATATATGTGGACGACATTACGATGTACGGAAAACCCGGCACCTTCAAAGACCAGACCATCGCACTACTTAAAAGCAGGTTTAAAGGTAAACGATATGGGAACTCTACACTGGCTGCTCGCAATCAATATCCAATTCACAGATGCAGGAATCACTCTCTCCCAGACCGCATTCATTGAGAAGATACTGAACAGATTTGGATTGCACGATTGTAAATCAGTCTCGACTCCCATCGACCCAAATCATAGGTCGACGGCGAATCTCGAACATGCTGACCAAAAAACAACCACCGCATATCAACAAATCATCGGATCTCTAATGTATTTGGTTACTGGAACCAGACCTGACCTCACATACACAATTACCCACCTCTCACAATTCAATACAAATCCTTCCAACGCACACTTTACCGCCGCCAAAAGAGTATTACGATACCTTCAAGGAACGAAAGAATTCACCCTCTTCTACCGTTGGAACTCGCCACTCAGGCTTACGGGTTATACAGATGCTTCACACGGAAACGATATCGACTCTAGAAGAAGCTTCTCGGGATATATTTTACAGTTAGGAAACTCAACAATATCATGGCGCTGTCGCAAGCAAAGGTCTGTTGCAAGTTCCACCGGTGAAGCAGAATACATGGCCTTAGCAATGGCTACGAAGTACCACCTATGGTTACAACGAAGACTCCAAGAACTGTTAAAGTACAACATTCCGAACCCCATCATGAGCGACTGTAATTCCACTATCGACATTACGAATAATCCCAAGATCAACGATCGAACGAAACACATAGATATCGCCTACCACATTCCAAGATAACAAGTTAAAGCTGGCAACATCACCGTGTTATACGTTAAATCGGAAGACAACTTAGCGGACATATGTACGAAAGAACTGTCATGAATTTCTTTAGAACATTCATGTAAGAAGCTTTTCTTTACCAAATGAGAAGGGGTGTTGAAAATATGGGATCGTGCCAAGGATTAGTCAAGTTTTCTTTTCTTTCACATGTTTTCGGATGTTAGAGATAAGGACGGAACAGACGAAAAGCCACATTTGGGCTAGTGCTTATCATAAAGATAGCGCTAGAATCTTCTGCTATATTCTATTATATATGTTATAATTACGTATGCATAAAGCGTCGTACTATGAGTTATTTGTACCGGTTGCACCACCGATCACAGCATGGATCACGCCATCGATCACACCATCGATTACGCCATCGATCACATCACCTCGAATGACTGACTTTTCAGGGTCAAAGGGATGTCCGGCAGCTTCCATTCTTTTCTTTGAACGAACGCTGGTCATGTATAAATAACAGTGGTTCTCCACCTCTGTAGATACATTTGTTCTATATCGCAACATACAGTTAGATAGCAATACCACACAGTTTGCCCTCTACTTTCCTCTTAAGAAGATTAACACCTTCTGACTTGCTTTCGCTCTCCTCCATTCTTCTATTTCTCACGAACAAAGAACTCAATCATACCTCAAACCTGAGATAGCTACCACTTCACTCGTCAAAACGATTACGTACAAGGGTGTATGAGCGTGAATTGTTTCTTCGTCTCTTCATATTCAGGTATGAAACCCAGGAGATCTGTAGATGAAGATGGGGATGATATAATGGTGATCGGCCTATAGCCAGGTAACCATCCAGTATATAGTCAGCTCTTGCGAGTGCTCTTGCACACCATCAATAACCTTACCTACAAACTCCTCTACAAAATTCACTTATTTTCGTTTGCAACTGTATCTACACTTATTAGAGGCCGTACACAGATGTACCCCATTACCGCCACTTTCCACTTGCTATCCTGTTCACTACTCTGTTCGCATTCAATATGATCTTCTATTCTCTTTCTCTTTCTCTTGTATATAAGCCATTGATTCTACCTTTGGTATAAGTAATAAACTTCATCTGTACTATGGAATTGAACAAGTTATGAGCCTCATAGTTGCTGTTCAGATCATGGAAACTAACCGCTTTTCCCTCCTCAATGAACCGGACACCCCAACATACTATTACCGAACTGGCAAGCGAACCTCTATTATCGACCTTGCCTTTACATCACAAGTTATCCATGACTCAGTTATAAATTGGGCAGTAGATGACAATGCTTCAACTGGCTCAGACCATGCAACAATTCGATTCGATATAGTGGCAGGATCTGAACCAGTTACCACCGACTCCAGCACGATACGATACAACTGGAATAAAACAGATTGGAACATATTCTCCAAAACACTCAATACACTTTCCCATGCCTCACGAATGGTCTGGCAATACCTTAACGAACAGCCGACTGAATCAAACCTTGATAAATCTGCCGAACTACTACGAGACATGATTCTTGATGCAGTAAAGGCATCCAGCCCTGTCCTCCAACTTACAATACATTCAAAATGCTGTTGGACACCCCAACTCAGAATTTCCAGAACAAATATGAACCAAGCCCAGAAGCAGTGGAAGCAAACTCGTGGCGACAGCGATTATATCAAGTTCAAAGCTGTTTGCAACCAATACTTCCGAGATGTCCGTACCTCCAAAACATCAATGTGGATAGAAGTTTTAGCAAATACACAAGGCACCGAAATATACACTGCCCTCCGTTACACCAAACCAAGGAAAATCCAGAGAACACCACCCCTGTCATTCTCCAACATAACAGCTGTTACTTTTGAAGAAAATGCTGCCCTTTTCCGATCTACAATATTTACTGCCCGACCAGTAGCACCTCCCCCGACTGATGTCTGCAATCGGCAAACCCTGCCATGGGTCTCCTTTACCCCTACCGAAATCAAACAATCAATATTTAGCTCTGCACCACGTAAGGCCTCCGGACCTGATGGACTTCCGTTTCACTGTCTCCGAAATGCCTACTTAGCAGCCACCGAACAATTCAACAGTCTGTTTGCATTACTCGGAACCACTGGATACCACCCCACCTGCTGGCGACAAGCCACGACTGTCATTATTCCCAAACCAGGAAAACCGGATTATTCAATACCAAAGGCCTACCGACCTGTTGCTCTTCTGAATTGCCTTGGAAGGATACTCGAAAAGCTGATGGCAAATCGACTTGCATATATGGCTGAAAAATACAACCTACTACACAAAGATCAAATAGGGAGACGAAGGCAACGTTCTGCTATTGATGCTGCCATGGTACTTACAGATAAAATTGAAACAGGAAAGCAAGCAAAAGAAATCACCACTGCCCTCTTTATGGATGTAAGCGGTGCATTTGACAATGTATCCAAAGATCGCCTCCTCCAAACCCTACGACAAATGGGCTACCCAATACCAATTCTATTGTGGGTGGAACACTTCTTATCAAACCGTACAACAGCACTGGCATTCAATGGAAGAAAGGAAGACCTCAGTCCTGTCCGAACAGGAATCCCCCAAGGATCACCCGCATTACCAATTCTTTTCCTCCTGTATCTCAGTCCTCTCTTCTACGAACTCACAACCCACTATCCTTGCTACTGGACTCTAAGCTACATTGACGATGTTGCGATTGTGGTTCGATGTAAATCAAAAGCCTATAATGCACGTTTCCTGGAAGCAGCTGCACAAATAGCTTTCAAATGGACGGCAAAAAATGCTGTATGATTTGACGACTCAAAGTTAGAGATTATGCATTTCCACAATAAACGAAATGGCGATACCACAGATGATGAAATGATTACCCTACCCAATGGCACAACCATTTCCCATGGTACAAAGGGCATCAGCCCGGATGTAATAAGGTGGATTGGTATTTGGTTTGACAGGAAAATCAACTTCAAACACCATGTTATGCTGAAGGCCGCAAGGGGCAAAAGAGTCCTTGGAGCCCTCAAATCACTAGCCAATACAGAATCAGAATTAACTCCTAGTGCAGTCCGCCAACTATACAATGTATGTGTTATACCTGTTTGCGACTTTGGATCCAAAGTGTAGTCGAAGGGGCAAGCAACGTCTCAACAGAAGCTTGAAACAGTTCAGAATATGGCCCTTCGTTGTATACTTGAAGCCTTCCGTACATCACCAACAATAGCCTTATAGAACGAATCTGCCCAACCCTGGGTAGCTGTACGACTTAATCACATACGAAACAAATATGCAATTCGAATACTCACACTACCTGAAATGCACCCAATCCGACAACGTTGCCCATCTACGTTCCCTCTATTCAATGAATCTCCTGAGTCCAGTAATACAAATGGACCCTGGATTCCTTAGGACAGCATGCAACAAAATAATTGCAAATTTGAAACACATCTCATCCAAACGTTATCTACCCTCAGTCCATGGATCTCAAACAGCTCGGTGATTGAAACTTACTCCACCACGGCATGTCCACCATGGATTGAAACCAGAGTCAAAACACATATCAGCCCCATCTCAAAAGAAAAGGAAGTTAAAGTCCATGAAGCACAGTACGCAATGTTGAAAAACGATAACCGCAATATTGTTTGTTATACGGATGGATCAATGTTGAAGGAAAACATAGGGGCAGGAACCATTGTGGAAATGACAGGAGAAGTAGTCATGGAAGCAACCTACCCAATGGGCGATCAACAAGAAGTTCACAATGCCGAACTACTTGGAATTCTTAAAGCTGCACAGAAATGCTTTCAGATATGTCAAGGTAATAACCTTACCAAAGATACATATGGATCTTCACAGACAACCAAGCTGCCATACAATGTCTCAATACATTCAAACCCGGCCCTGGACAGTCCACTTCCCTGGCACTTTGCAATATCTCCAACAATCTCCATGCACTCAAGACTACGATCAAAGTACAATGGGTTCCTGGCCATACAGATGTACCTGGAGACAAACTTGCCGACAAGTTGGTAAAAAAGGCAACTCTCGAATAACTACCTACCTATTATCATACCAACTTATCCTACCTCAAGTGGGTAACCAGAGCAGCTAAAATCCAGGAATAGAGCGAGTGGTGGATGCGACACCCAGCAAAGGGAAAGAACAACGTTGGAACTTTCCGTATCATACCAGACCAGATCTTTAACAGTGGTAACCGCCAGTTTACCTCAAGAGTCACACAATTACGAACAGGCCATGGTTACTTCCGCAGTTACCTATACAAGATACCAACAAACGCTGTTGACTCTCCCCACTGCCCAAGTCGCTATAGAGGTCCCCATTTACCAGAACATCTTCTTTTGATATGCCCCTTATATCAACGTGAAAGACAAAGAATGCGGAAAGAAATTGGAGTGGTTCACCCACGATATCTCTGGAAGTATCTTCTATATACCGACAAAGCAATGCAACCTTTGAAACATTTTCTGCATGACACACATATAGCAACACAAAGGTGGTACCTGGGTCAATTCCGCGATGACGAACAGTTTGGGCAGGGTGACAATCGGATCGCAGGTCAGGGATCTGTCAACAATGAAGAGGAGAAATACCAGATCGAGATTGGTGAGGATGATGAGGGGTTTGAGGAAGTACCGGAAGGGGGAGGTGTGGTGGGTCAGATTGAGTAAAGGAGAAAGGGGAAGGGTGGAGGAGGGTAAACTCCACAGGGGGAGCCCGCATGATATGCAGGACCAGGACGAACGAAACTGACAAATATCTCACTATTGTACTATGTGTGTTACAGACCACTATGATTTGTTTTTGAATATTTCTTTGTAACTAGAGCAGGGGTGACAGGAGGCTGCGGAGCGGTGCTACGTAGCCAGGGGTTTTTCGTTTTTCCTTTGTTCGGTTTTATTTGTTACGATTGTTCATGGTTATTTGTTTGTACTTCACCGGCCATAGCCTGCGGGCTGCATGCTGTATGATGAATATATAAATAAATAAATAAATAGCTGTCTCTCGCAGGCAGTTGCAGAGATTTCGGATGAAATAGTGAATCCAGTCATACCTGATACTTTCAGAATCATCAAACTGGTCAAGGGGTAGGAATTCCTCATAACATTGGATGAAATCTGAGATAGCTGCTTCCCAAAGTTCGAACCCGGTAAGCCTCTTGATCCTCCTCGTCCTCAAGCGGAGTGGTCTCATCACCCATTGAGGGTGCCGAGGAAACAGCCATTCATGCCGGATATCATTTTCGAAGTTGGAGATGTCGCTTCTCCCAGGAGTGTCACTTTCCTTGTACCTCTTTTTAACTTGACCCATCTTAACCATGAGTTGCACGGTAGTGACTTTAGCCCCAGCGACAGTGGGCGGCTTTTTTCCATCTCCAGTTGCATCGGGTGGAATAATGTCGGCTGGGGCTGTCTGACCCTGGTATTCACTGAGAGTGATCTGCCGCCGGCGTTGACCGAAAGGGATGTTAGAGATTGGGGTCCATGGCGACAGGATAGGTAGCGCTTTGGTCCATCTCCATTGCCCAGAGGCCGCACTGTGTTCAGTCCTACTGGTCTCTTCAGAAGTGGCTGTTTCCGGTATAGGTATTGGTACTCTTGGTTCTCCCAGCTGTGGTGGAAGTGGTTGAGGGAAGGTGGGCTGCATCAGAGGTGTGGGAGGGTTTGTGGACCATGAGCCTGCAGCAACTGGTGTTCTTGGTAGAGGGGGAGGAGGATGTGGGATATACCGGGGCCCTTCAGTTCCAGGCGGAGGGGTAGGAGGATATGGGGTGTACCAGGGCCCTTCACCGCCAGGTAGAGGGGGAGGAGGCTGTGGGGTGAATCGGGATCCTTCCGCTCCAGGTGGATCTGGCTGCGGAGGGTGAGGCAGTGGTGTGTGTTGGTCTTTGTCAGACGGCGAAGATATTGGTGGGTTTGGGTTCGCTGAAGGTGGTGGTGGTGGTGGTGGTAGTGGTGGTGGTATTGGTGGAGGTGGTCAGGGTGGAATCCATTCGTATGGAGCCCAGATTTGTCGGTATTCATTCCACATGTACTGTCCGTCAGGGCTGATCATCGGTGGTACAGTATACGGAGGATAGTTGTTCAGTGGTTGAGGTTCATATGGCGGTTCCTCAGTCGGCGGCCGGGGCAGTTGATAATCGGGATTTGGAAGCCAGGCAAATTCATCCCACATCTGAGACCCATCACTGCTGAGCTGGTAGTTCGGGTTGGGTCGTTGTGGAGGTGGGCCGCCATAATATTGATACGGGTGTCTTGGATTGGTCGAAGAGTGGTTGTTGAAGGGGTTGTTCTGCGACATGATGTATAGAAGTAGTTGCGAAGAGCAAGTTAGGGGGTTTAGAGCTTATTGCTAAAAGCTATGATACCTGCAGTAGTCGCTGAGAATGATGTAGTGTGACGGGCAGTATTAGTGGGAGGCAAGGTACGTTTATATACACTCGCAATTCTCTCGAGAACACTCAATATGCACCGACCTCATCCGCACTTCTCTTACCATACCACCTTGTTTCACAAACTTCTGATACATGTTTTCGTCACCCATTGTCTGCTAGGAGCATTCAAGTTCATCACTAGATGAAAGGTGGGGTATCACCCCTTCCACTTGATTGAAGTTTCTCAAAGCCCACCCAACGTATGCTACGATTCTGAAGCTACAACAATCAAAACATATGAACACCTGCGATCGCCTTGCTTGTTGAAGTTTGATACTCGAAATCAGTCTACTGCCTTTCAAGAGAGGTGCTTGCTTATGCAGGTGTCTATCTCTCGTATAATAAAGCAGGCGACCTGCATGTAATCCCTGTCGGTGGTTGCAGATTCTGGAAATATACTGAAAATTTACCACACATCCAAACAAACAACACTATCTAGAGATGGGAAACTCCGAGTATCCAACGCCTATCACACTCAGGCACCTTGCTATTGGAATGGCACTGCACTATTTGATGCGATCCGATCCCTGCTGCCACCTACAGGTGCATCGAACCGCTACCTGAAGGTTTTGGTGGGGCGCTCCTGACGAGAATCGTAGGCTTAGCAGGGCTTAGGGATGAGGACTCAATCACTTTGTGGGGTTCAAACAATTTGTCGGGTGAAGTGACGTAGTTGTTTGTCTGTTTCAAGTCTAGTACTATCAAGCCCGCATGTCATATGGCACGGTACCTCATCTCGCTGCATGGGTATGCAACTTGAACCTTCGGTAGCTTTCTTTACCCCTGAATTGATGCTTCTCACCTTTCACCATACACTCGTCGCACCCCGGCTACCATTCACCATACACTCTTCGCAAGATCTACCATTCGCCATACACTTGACACACCACATCTACCATTCACCATACACGGATAGCACCCCCACTACCGAGGATACTGTAACAATGGTTACCAGTATGAGTCGTCGGGCAATCCAGTTCTTACGATTGCGATGCACACTATGTAGAAAGTGGATCCGCAACTCCACTGGTCTTGCTCAACATTATCGAAAAGATTACCCAGTGGCGTTTGATGACATGGGAGGGGTAATGGAACGACTTGGAACTGAAGTAAATTGGAGATCTAGTAAGTAGCGAGATGAGCAAAGCAAGAAGTAAACGAATGCAGGAGAACCTGACAGTACCCAAGGGTTCATACCAGCCGTGCACACCTCCGAGACTGGTCCCATACCCGAGCTACCAGAGAAACACAACGAGACATTTGTATCCACCAGCAAAGTCACCTACGCAGAGGTGTATGGAGAGGCCACAGGTGGGCAAGTGGTGCGAGAGGGTACGAGCCTCTACGACAAATACCGGAAACCGAATTGGAATCTGTGGCACCTATTTGCAAATGCATTCGATTATCAACAAGGCCGTGGTCTGGGTACACAAAGCAACACTTGGGTAAATGACTATCTAAGGCATGGCCTGGACGATTTCGGAACGACTTTGTTCCAGACAGCATCTGAGCTCTTGGAGCTGCTGAGGTGCCTCAACTTCGGACTGGGAGCAGAGAGTTGGCTTCGGGCGCCTGGGAAATATGGCAACATATACTGCAGGGATATTTTCAAGTGCATCCAATTTCTTTTGGGGCATTTACCGTTTGTGGAGCACCAGGATTTGGCTCCAGTGCAGCTGTACGATTCGGCTGATCATCGAATCTATAGTGAGATGAACTCAAGAGAGTGGTGGTGGGAAACTCAGAAGCCACTATCCAACGGTGTGACGAGTATACCAGTAATCATCACCTCGGGCCAAACCAATCTCACGAATTACTCTGGCGACAAGAGTGTCTGGCCACTATATATGAGTATCGGGTACATTCAGAAGGATGTTCGTCGTGCAGCATCAAGGCACGCCTGGATTCTGGTGGAATTCATTCCAGTTCCACCGAAAGGTGCAACTGATATAGACTCTTCATGGCACCACGCGATCCATGACATCCTGAAACCACTGAGAGAAGTCGATATCAGCGGCACTGATTACGAGTGGGATTGCACCGACGGTTTCAAACGTTCTTGCTACCCGTTGCTATCAGCATGGATTGGAGACTACCCGGAGATCGCAATGATCACAAAGATATTCGGAGGAGGTTTCCCTGTGTGTGAAGTACCGAAGGGACCTGAGATGGGCCATGGCAAAGGATTTCGCAACTTGGAGCCTCGATGTACATCACGCTATCAGGAGCACCTGGAGGAGAACCAACTTGATGAATTCAAAGAGGTGCATCTGCAACCGACTTCGAATCTCTTCTGGCATTATCCTCTGTGCAACGTCTATCACCTTTGGCATCCAGATACGCTTTACCATCAGTATTTGGGGATCGTGAAAGATCTCTTCAACTGGCTTTTGGAGTACCTGCCCGATCGAGGCTTGAAAGCTGAATTCGATGCCTGGTTCACCTCAGTTCCACACAATCTGAACATGATGCATTTCTCTAAACCCTTTGATGCTCTCAAGAATGGATCCTGGCATTTCAAGGAAATCTGAGAAATGCTCAGGAGTCTATCTGCAGTTTGTGCTCCCCTGCTTTCCAGTGACGTTGCAGGGAAAACAATCTCAGAAAGTGAACCTGATATGGAGGTTATGAAAACGATTCGGGTACTGATTGAATTTTCTTTACTAGCCAGCCACCAAACACACTCGGATATCTCGTTGAAATACCTCGACGAAGCTCTCGAAAGCTTTTACAAGTGCAAACGAATCTTCACTCCTCAACGTACTACTGAGTCTCGGACAAGGCATTTAGATATTTATTTATTTATTTGTTTATTTATTTATTCATCATACAGCATGCAGCCCGCAGGCTATGGCCGGGGAAGTACAAACAAATAACCATCAACAAGCACAACAAATGAAACCGAACAAAGGAAAAACGAAAAACCCCTGGCTGGGTAGCACCGCTCCACAACCTCCTGTCACCCCTGCTCTAGTTACAAACAAATATTCAATAAATCATAGTGGTCTGTAACACACTTTGTACAATAGTGAAATATTTGTCAGTTTCATTCTGCCTGGTCCTGCATATCATGCAGGTTCTTCCCCTGGAGTTTAACCTCCTCCACCCTTCCCCTTTCACCTTCGCTCATTCTCTCCAACCACACCTCCCCCTTCCGATTCTTCATCCTGCCCCTCAGAGTCCTCTCCACTCTCGCTCTGATGTTCCTCCACATCATTGTTGACAGTGTCCTGACTCACAATCCGATTGTTACCCTGCCCAAGGTATTCATCATTGCGGAATTGGCCCAAGTACCACCTTTAGTGTTGCTATATGTGTGTCGTGCAGAAAATGTTTCAAAGGTTGCATTCCGTTGTCGGTATATAGAAGATACTTCCAGAGATATCGAGGGTGAACAACTCCAGTTTCTTTCCGCATTCTTTGACTTTCGCGTTGATATAAGGGGCATCTCAAAAGAAGATGTTCTGGTGACTGCGGATCTCCATAGTGACATGGACAGTGCGGGGAGTCAACAGAGTTTGTTGGAATTTTGTATAGGTAACTGCGGAAGTAACCATGGCCTGTTTGTAATTGAGTGACAGTTGAGGTAAACTGGCGGTTACCACTGGTGAAGATCTGGTCTGATTTGGTACGGAAAGTTCCAACGTAGTTCTTTCCCTTTCGTGGGTGTCACATCCACCACTCACCCCATTCCTGTATTTTAGCTGCTCGGGTTACCCTCTTAAGGTAGGATAAGGATGTATGATAATAGGTAGGTGGTCTTTCGAGAGTTGCCTGTTTTGCCAACTTGTCGGCAAGTTCGTTTCCAGGTACGTCTGTATGGCCAGGAACCCATTGTACTGTGATTGTAGTCTTGAGTGCATGGAGGTTGTTGGAGATAAATCTACCTTACTATATCTGGGCTGATGCCCTTTGTACCAGGGGAAATGGTTGTGCCATTGGGTAAGGTAATCTCTTCATCATCTGTGGTATCGCCATTTCGTTTATTGTGGAAATGTATCATCTCTGCCTTTGAATCGTCAAATCATACAGCATTGTTTTCAGCCCATTTAAATGCTGTTAGTGCAGCTGCTTCCAGGCAACGTGTATTATAGGCTTTTGATTTACTGCGAACCTCAATTGAAATATCGTCAATGTAGCTTGGGGTGCAAAATCAGGGATAGTGCGTTGTGAGTTTGTAAAAGACAGGACTGAGATACAGGAGGAACAGAATTGGTGATATGGGTGATCCTTGGGGGATTCCTGTTCGGACTGGACTGAGGTCTTCCTTTGTTCCATTGAATGCCAGTGCCGTTGTGCGGTTGGAAAAGAAGTGTTCTACCCGCAATAGAATTGGTATTGGGTAGCCTAGTTGTCGTAGGGTTTGGAGGACGTGGTCTTTGGATACATTGTCAAATGCGCTGCTTACATCCATAAAGAGGGCAGTGGTTATTTCTTTTCCTTGCTTTCCTTGTTGGATTTCATGTGTAAGTGCCAAGGGGGCATCAATAGCAGAACGTTGTCTTCATCCCCCTATTGGATCTTTGTGTAGTAGGTTGTATTTTTCAGCCATATATGCAAGTCAGTTTGCCATCAGCATTTCAAGGATCTTCCCAAGGCAATTGAGAAGAGCAACAGGTCGGTAGGCTTTAGGTATTGACTAATCAGGTTTTCCTGATTTGGGAATAATCACTGTCGTTGCTTGTCGCCAGCAGGTGGAGTGGTATCCTGTGGTTCCAATTAATGCAAAAAGACTGTTAAATTGTTCGGTGGCTGCTAAGTAGGCATTTCGGAGATATTGAAAGGGAAGTCCATTAGTTCCGGGGCCTTTGCGTGATGCAGAGGTAAAAGTTGCTTCTTTGATTTCTGTAGGGGTAAATGTAACCCAGGGTAGGGTTTGTCGATTACTGATATCAGTCAGGGGAGGTGCTCCTGGTGCGGGAGGGAAAATTGTAGATCGCAAAAGGGCAGCCTTTTCTTTAAAAGTAACCTCTGTTGTGTTGGAGAATGACAGGGATAGTGTTATCTGGGTTTTCCTTGGTTTGGTGTAACGGAGGGCAGTAAATATTTCAGTGTTTTGTACATTTGCTAAAAAGTCAATCCACATTGATGTTTTGGAGGTGCGAATATCCCGGAAGTATTGGTTCCGAACAGCTTTGAACTTGATATGATCACTGTCAAGGCGAGTTTTCTTCCATTGCTTCTGAGCTGGGTTCATATTTGTTCGGGAGATTTTGAGTTGGGGGGTCCACCAGCGCTTTGAATGCGTTGTAAGTTGGAGGACAGGGGTGGATGCCTTTACTGCATTAAGAATCATGTCTCGTAGCAGTTCGGCAGATTTTTCAAGGTTTGATTCGGCTGGCTGTTCGTGTAGCTTTTGCCAGACCATTCGTGAGGTATGGGAGAGTGTATTGAAATCTTTGGACAATATGTCCCAATCTGTTTTATTCCAGTTGTTTCTTATCGTGTTGGAGTCGGTGGTAACTAGTTCAGATTCTGCAACAATATCGAATTGAATTGTTGCATGGTCTGAGCCAGTTGAAGCATTGTCATCCACTGCCCAATTTATAACTGAGTCATGGATAGCTTGTGATATATAGGCGAGGTCGATAATAGAAGTTCCCTTGCCAGTTCGGTAATAGTATGTTGGAGTTTCCGGTTCATTGAGGAGGGAAAAGTTGTTAGTTTCCATGATCTGAACAATTTCGTGTGTATGTTTGGATGTTTTGACTTGTGAATTCAACCAGGTATAATGGGCATTCATATCACCAGCAATAATGCATCTTTCAGGCTAATGGAATTTTGGTGAAGCTTCTTGGGTTGGTGTAGAGGTTAGAGGATCCTTCATGTTCATTATAAATATTGAAGACTGTGATTGGTGCAATTGAGGGTGTTGATATTTCAAGGACTTGAATATCTGGATCCTGGCTGATATCGGTATGTGGGGAGCATTTGATATAGGGGTTGTTTTTGGCCACGTAGGCGATTGTCCTATTGTGTTTTCTTAAGTCTTGGGGTGGTATCAGTACCTCAAATCCTGGATGTGTTGTAATGAATGTATTGTCTGGGTTGAATCCAGGTTCTTGAAGTAAAAGAAGGTCGGCCGTTCAAACTGCAAAGTCAAGAAGTGTATTGATAACTAATGAGGACCTGTTGCAATTATGTTGTATTATTCGAATTTTTGTTGACGAATAAGTAGGTTGTTGAGGCATGGATGGGGGCTGGATTGTCTTTCATAAACTTGGCTTGTACTTCAGCACGGAGGGTGGTGATTGTTGGGCATTTGGAATTATTGGTCCGGTGATTTCCCTTGAAGTTCAAACATTTGACAATATCATGGTCGCATTGTTTGCCTATGCTGAGACATAATCCATACGAGTAGGAGGTGGTAGTGTGAGGTTCGGCACATATATTACATATGGCAGGTTATTTGAAGCGGAGGTAGGAATGGCCAAATTGTTGACAATTAGTACATTCATCAGTTGGTCGGGATGACACATATCGTTTAGCCTTACATGTTTTTCCGTCTACTTGAACTCCGTGGTCTTGCATAAGCTTTCCTTCGTGTTCAGAGCGGACTGCAATAACTATTGTGGTCACTTTTTCGTGAGGTCGTGTCTCTGGCTTTGTCAGGGATAGTGGTAGGGTTGTGAGCTTGACATGATTGTTGTTCATCTCAATATTTTCTTTCAACAATTGCATTCCCGTTTCACACACGGGAAACATATTAATGTCGATGGAATGAACGATCATTCGGATCCAGGTTTCTTGTTTTTTGAGACTCTGGGCATTTGTATCGACTGAACGAAAAGTTTCCTCGATAGCAGCTTCATCAGCTAGTAACAATTCAACAGGGCACGCATCAGCAGTAAGGAGGACCAGGTTGTGTTTGTAGTTTGCAGAAACATGGCCAATATTGGCCAAGGGGTCAGCCTGGCACCTGTGGAGGGTGGCGTTGATTGCAAGTTTGAGTTAGGTAAGGTCGGCAGTGACTGGTCGATCACTGTGTAGGGTAATTACCAGTGTACGTTGTTTTTTGGTAAGGGGGCGGAGATTCAGGGTACGTCTATTCTTGTCGTTCGGGGGGTCTTTCTTTGCACATGCTGATGCAATTGCTGACCATAATGTGGGCTTCAGGAAAGTCCCTTCTGGGACTGCTGGTCTTAGTAGGTCTGGGGGTGCTGGCAGTGCATCTTTCTGTGAGGCTTGAATTTGTACAAGATCTTCAACTCATTGTCCAAGGGTGGTGATAGTGTTGAGGGCAATTTCATGTTTGGTTTCAATTGAGGCCAAGCGAGTTGCCAATTTTCGGTTTTGGGTGGTTAGACATTTGATGATTTTAAGAATATCCTTGTGAAGTGGTTCAACGATGGCTTTGAATACCTGATGAATTCGGTCTTCATCTTCATCGTTTGGATCTAATAGGTTGGTATTAGGGTTTTGATAATCTTCATCGTCAGAATCATTATCATCTTCAGAGCGTTGGTCTTCAATCTCATCATTCTCTGGGGCATCTCCAAGATTCAGGTCTGCATCTCCAGAGTTTCTGATATTGGCAGGGATGGTTGGTTGTTGAGGTGAGGATGATGTGTGGGGTGGTCCAGAGGATGCTGTAATGGCGGTGCCAGGTGCACTTGGCTCTCAAGCGCACTTGGCCTTCCCAGGTGCACTTGGTTGCCGAGGCCGGGTAACCGCCCTTCATATATAATCACCTCGCGAAGTGCTTTTGGCACGCTAGCGATTATCTTACCTACATACTGTACAATTGATATCTTTATCACTTATCCTTGTTTGCAACCGTATCTATCCTTATACTCTTATATGAGGCCGTACGCGGACGTAAGTCATTACACTATAATCGCTTTTCAGTCACCAGATACGTTTCGCTCACGGGATTTCGTAATTTCGTTACTTTTTCGACGCGTCACACCTACACTGAGAACTATCGCCAGATTGTCGATACAAGATAAGTAATCATCCAATTGAGTTGATTAACGGTAGTAGGGACGATTCCGAGATGATTTAGATGTCAATCGACCTCGAAGAGACGTGTCACCTACCATGATTGGCACCCCTGAGAACCCGAAATGCCTCCATTCACGATCTACACTGAATATCATCACTAGAACAATGAATCAGGATAAGTATACCTGTCAATCGAGTCAATTGACTACTATAGAGATCATTCCGAGGCGATTCGGAGGTCAATCGATTCGAAGAGTCACATCACCGACCGCGATCGATATACGTTCACACACATACTCTCACGACCTACAAGCATCGAAACTTCATAAGTATTCCTATATCGAGTCAATTGACTACCGCAGAGATCATTCCGAGGCGATTCGGAGAGACGATCCCACGACGATTCCGAGATCATCTGGGCGTCAATCGTTCCCGACAAACGCGTCACCGGCCCTTATGGCCACTACTGAGAAGACCTCGAAACGCGTTAACGAGATCCATCGCATACGAACGGATGATCGAGACGAATCGAACCTTCATCAACGTCAGTCTCACATATCGATCAATTGGTTCTTCGATACCTCTTTTCCAACGCGTCACTACTCGGAACCAATAGAGATCATCATCTCTAGTGTGGTGATTCGAGATAAGTATTCCGTCTATTGGAGTTGATTGACGTGAGCAGAGTCAATTCCGAGACGATTCGGAGGTCAATCGACCGTGATATACTCGTGACCGGCCTGATGGCCACCACCGAGAAGTCCTTGAAATACGTTCGACGAGATCAATCACATACGTACGAACGATCGATGGCAACCTATTGAGCAGCTCGAAGTGCTAGCGAAGCCTTCATTGACGAACGAGTCTGGCAAGAAGTCACCGACGATAAACGCGTTCGATGAAGTGCACTTGATGGTTACCTACCAACGAGCGTCAGCATTGCACGGAAGTGCACCTACACAGAACGATTACACAAGTACAGAAGTGCACTTACGGAGAAAGACTACCGATGGTTCTGAGTGGGAAGTTTAACCCCTGAATGTTCTAAGGTGTCAAGCAGATCAAAGCCGATACTCCATTGTGCGATTTTACGAGACGGATACGCAAGTACGAAACGCGAACAAAATCACACCTCAAGTCATCGTATCCCCTAGTGGGAATGGATGCACATCAAGTCATCGTATCCCCTAGCGGGAATGGATGCACTTCAAAGTCGTTGTATCCCCTAGCGGGAATGGACGCATCCTCTCCTCCATATCCCTGATCAGGATTGGGCAAATGGTTATCCTTTTGTATATAGGAGAATATGATAGCCCTTCGGTTGACGAACCGGAGATGCTGGTCGTGCCTATGGCATACGACATGCTGAGGTCGACTGGACATCCGGTTGACTTCTAGCCCTGCGGACCCCTAGCGGAGAAAACAGGTTAAAGACCGCGGACTCTAATGAGCCCATGGGACCGGCGGCCTCCCAGGTGACGTCGGAGGGCGGGGTTCCAGACATATATCTGCTTGGAGCCGCCGCATTCGGGAGTCTCATAGCTAGCGACGAGATTCTCGAGGCATTCGTCAGATGACTTGGTGATTGCACAGGGTTGCTGGGAGCTCCCATGGAAGGCACTACATACGTGGGAGAAGCCCCTGGAGCTGGATGCGCGAGCAGGAGCAGCGGCGGTAGTTGCGGCAGAAGAGTTACCAACAATGCGGGGCTTGAATGACTGCTACCGGCTCGCCGAGTCACGAAGGGAGGAGGCGCGCCACGGTCATGCTCCATTGTGACGGGCCGGCTGGTACCGCTACTCCCGGGAATTCCTTCCCTCCGTCAGACGAAGTTGAAAACACACAGCTAACGAGTATAGATGGAGCTTCGGCGCCTGAAATGGTGCCTACAGACGACGGCGGCCATATCCCCACCAAGTATCAGGAATTCGTGAAGGTTTTTAGTCAAGGCAGACGCTGCCACCGCACCGGTCAATTGACCATGCGATCGACCCCGGGCACAAGCTGCCATATGGGCGTACCTATTACCTGTCGGAGGTTGAGCCAAGAACTCTAAAGGCCTACATCGAGACAAACCTGGCCAATGGTGTCATCCAGCGGTCATCATCACCGGCGCCAGCGCCGATATTTTGCAAAGAAGGACGGCGACTTGAAACTCTGAAGTTAACTACCGAGCTCTCAACGCGAGCACAATCAAGAATCGAAACGGCTGCTGGGCGGATGGCACTTATTGAGCCACGGGAGAGCCGCGGAATGCAGATTTCTCGAGTGCAGAGTGCAACTTGCCGATATGGCGATTCAAGGTTACGTTTAAGTCTATCCTTTCTATAAGAAACACTTACTTTATAAGAGATTCTGCGAGACTTGCAATTGAATGCAGATACAGAAGTACGAAGCCCCAATGGCAATCGAAACCGCTCTTTAACGAGAAAATCGATGGGAATCGATGAGAATCGACACCGCATTTAGTCGTCGACGGAGCACCGACCTCAAAAGAGGGGAATGACCGTGCCGGAAACCAAGAAACCGCTACTACGACAAAATCCGCACCAGAAGTGCTGGAACGTTAACCCATCAGGCGGCAGACGTCAAGTGCACTTGGCCTCTTGAAACCTACGATGACCTCCTACCGGCGATTAAGAAGGCCCAGGCTACTGACCCATTGGCGGTCGACGTCTCGGGTAAGCTAGTCGATAACCCAATGGCCACAGCCGAAGCCACAGCAGAAGCCGAAGACGAGAACCAATGGAGTGTCGTCGCTGGAGCTCTGACCTACGAGGGGAGGATATATGTCCCTGCGGACGATGCTCTCCGCGGTAAAGTGATAAGCCTCTTTCATCACAACCCTGAGCCGGTCACTTTGGAGCTCTTAAAACTACTGAGTTAGTCTCTAGGGAATTCGATTGGCCTACGATGGACGCGTACATAAGGAAGTACGTCAGCGGCTGCGAATCGCCGGAAACACCACCGAATGCATCGAATGCACAATTAGCTGCAACCAACGATTAATGGAATTAACTGCACCCAGTGCTAGCGGCACAGAGCCGGCCAAATCAGCAGTCGAGATGTCAAGCTGCGCGGAATGCGAACCGGCTGCAATCCTTAATGGACGTATGAGAAAGCTACCGCGTTGGACATATGAGAAGGCTACCCTGTTGGACATTCTGAGCCGAGAGCGCGAACGCACCGAATTACATGGTAACTATGACCTTGTATGAGGGTTGCTTACGAATTAGATATATCAACGAATGAATATGCTCTGCAATTGGACTTCTCTCCGAGAGCACCAAACGAAGCCATGACGATAATCGATTGACGTCGCTGCCGATAGTGGTGACTAACCGTATCAGGCTAGATTTTAGGGTGTGACCCCCTACAGCTAGGCTCGGAAGGGCATGGCGTGTGCAAACCCACTACTTTCGTGGATTCGGAAGTCGAAGGCATGTGAATCGGAGAATGGATGCCTTGATGCACCTGGAGCGGAAGCATACTTGGTTACTTTGTGAGTACGACCTTATGGCACACTTACGAGTTAGATACCGCAACTCGAATGAACATGTACGAATGCCTGTCGACATTGATGACTTCAATCGAGCGCCGAACGAGGCCGACACAAGTCATCCAACCACCACTGGACCTGAAGCAGAATGACAAATACCGAGAGTGGAGGCTATCACCGATGAGGTCTGCCGTGTGCTTGGGTATACGAAAGCAAAGAGACATGGAAATCATACAAATCCGAGAGCTCTCAAGAGCAACAGCTATGACCAAGATAAGTACATCATGCAATTATGCTAGTTGACTGCTGCAGAGATGCGATATCGGCCGTGATGGCCTTACCCTTTCAGATGACACTCACGAACACGTTCAACGAAAGAAATCGTATACGAACGATCGATCGATTAGTCGGGAGTCGAGGTCAACAGATTCGAGTGCAAGGGAATCGGCCGTCTGCGCTCTCAAAGGAGGCCGATGACACCACCGATTCGAGCATCACCGAGCCAGCACTACGGGATCAATTATTTGGATTCGGAGATGGACTTGGAGGATTCAGGGTCAATTGGACGTTTCGTTCTCTTCTCTTCTTTTCGTTTCTTATGGATCTCGGCCCGGTATAAATGGCGTCGGCACGGGTTTTACGATCGCCACTGGAGGTGGAGTTTCCCCGTGCACCGGATCCGCCGTGAGGCCGCCGTAATGGCACCGATCGGTCGTGGGACTTTTGCAGGCATACAAAGGCGTACGCACCTTATCTTGTCTTCCTTTATGTGTATATATATATGCTGCAGCCCAGGAGGTCTGCGGATAGAGAGGGGGATGATGTAATGGTGGTGTCAGGTGCACTTGGTTGCTGAGGCCGGGTAACCGCCCTTCATATATAATCACCTCGCGAAGTGCTTTTGGCACGCTAGCGATTATCTTACCTACATACTGTACAATTGATATCTTTATCACTTATCCTCGTTTGCAACCGTATCTATCCTTATATTCTTATACGAGGCCGTACGCGGACGTACGTCCTTGCAGATGCTCTGTTGTGAGCTGTACCAATGGCCTTACGCGTACTCGAATGTGCACGAGTAATATTGAGTTATGGGTATGGTGAGCTCGACTGCAGTCTACGTGAGCTGCCGTATTTGTCCTTCCATCCTCGTTTAGATATGTATCCCGTATGGACTGTACTTGATACAGCTGAGGTGTCTATTGCGGAGAGTGGGTCTGAACGTGGATTTGGGTAAAAATACATTCTTTATGTACTGGAAGCACCAGGTGGGGGTGGGGCTGGCATAGGGTCTGACATGAATGTCTTGCCAGGGTTCACTGTATTCAAAATATGTTACAGTTATTGTAATTTCCTAAGTATTTTGAAATTGGTAAAATTCCGACATGTAAATGTTGTTATATGTGGCCTCGGTACCACCTGTACCCAGAGGGGGTCAGAGCTTCACCTCCTTTGTCGTAGCAAGGTGTTGGAGCCTTGTACTAAAACCTTTGCTTCCTCACAGCAGATACAAAGACATTCAATAATGGGGCTGTAAAACCACTGCAAGAAAGGAAGTGCAACTTAACTCTGGAGAATTCACCCAAAGACTCTGGGGGTCAATGGCAGCACCGTAGCTAGACATTGTCGCCTACACGCTGGTAGGTCTGCTGGGCCCCGTTGGCCAATAGTTATGAATGGCAGGTAGATACGGTAAGGAGGGTGGGTAAAAAGTGCAGAAATTCGAACATTCGAAAATCGAAAATCGTATATCGGTCGTCACCAACTCAAAACCTGTTCGATTGTGCTGAAACTTCGGCAGGCTAGACCTGGAAGGGAATCGAAACTGTGATTCCAAGGGCGTTGGGAACGGATGAATATTCGCAGAGAAACTATGAGATTCGAAATCGTGTTTTTGGCTTCGAGAAATTTTGGCCCAGACAGTCTGGGGCTTGTAGGAAGGGGTGGATGGTTCGTTCTAAGCACTTTAAAGGCCGCTGAATCCATTGCCGTTGTCCGTTTGTGAATCGGAGGTGTTTCCGCTGAGATAGAGGGGGGGTTGTTGCAAACAAGCGACTTTTCGATGAATTGGTGTAACTATTGCAAATCGTTAGCTATCACTCCGAAATTGAAGCATGGGCCTCGTTTATATGTAAAGTCAATGCTCCCAAAGTATGAAGTCAATCGGAACAGAATTGTTTCTTGAATTGTAGGTGGGGGTCCTTTTGCAGGGGGGGGAAAAGAGGGGGTACAGGGTCCAGCTTTCCACCCAGCAACAATAAAGGTCCTATGAAAGAGATGCCCTATCGTAGGGGGGGTAATCAGGGGTAAGAAATCGATTCACAGTGTCCGTTTGTCAATAGTTGTTGTGGTTGTTGACTTATGTTCGAAAATCGGTTTTGCTGGTGTGGTTGTCGCTTTTTAGGCGTTTAAAAAGCGACTTCCAAGCACCGGCAGCAAAACCTAAATCGGTGGCGATGGAGAAGATAGAGAGAGAGCTTCATAGGAAGATTTAATGTTCCCTCCCCTACCAGTAGCACCTACCCCGACTGATGTAAGCAATTGACAAATCCTGCCATGAGTCACATTTACCCCTACCGAAATCAGACAAGCCATTTCTATCTTTGCACCATGCACAGCCTCCGGACCTGATGGCCTTCCCTTGCACTGTCGCCGGCATGCCTACTTAGCACCCGCCAAACAATTCAACAGTCTGTTTCCATTACTCAGAACCACAGGATACCACCCAACCTGCTGGCGACAAGCAACGACTGTGATTATTCCCAAACCAGGAAAACCTCATTATTCAATACCTAAGGCCTACCGACCCGTTGCAATTTTCAATTGCCTTGGGAATGTCCTTGAAAGGTTGATGGAAAACCGACTTGCATATATGGCTGAAAAATACAATCTACTAAACAAAGATCTAATAGGGGGACGAAGACAACGTTCTGCTATTGATGCTGCCATGGCACTTACACATGAAATTGAACAAGAAAAGCAAGCAAAGGAAATCACCACTGTCCTCTTTATTGATGTAAGTGGTACATTTCACAATGTATCCAACGACCGCCTCCTCCAAACTCTACGACAACTGGGCTCCCCAATACCAATACAATTCTGGGTGGAATATTTCTTATCCAACCGCACAACAGCTCTGGCATTCGATGGAAGACACGAAGACCTCTGTCCTGTCCAAACAGCAATCCTCCAAGGATCATCCGTATCACCAATTCTGTTACTCCTGTATCCCAGTCCTCTCTTCTATGAACTCACAAATAGTATTGGCAACGAACCGTCGGAAGTTGGTAACATTGACGAACCGGTTGGGTTTGAGCGAAGCGGATTCTTACAAATCCACTACTCTCAAACCCCACCATTTCGGCCCACAACCTCAAACAGAATTAAGTAAGCGAGTTCCTGTCTGATTGCCGCGATTGTGGGTGCAACCTGCAGCTCAGATCGAGCTCTTCCGTACACGCTAACAATCGAGGCAAGTAGATACGAACTCGTTTACTTATTGTCGTTCAGGAATCAATGGTTCATGATTCGGTTTGGGACAAACCGGCTATATTAGGCAAATCCCGGATGAAACCCGAACCGGATCCCTGGTCAGTTCGATCCCCCACAACCCAATCCGCTTCGTTGCAAACACTACTTAAAATCCACTACCCCAGCTCCTGGACTCCAAGCTACATTGACGATGTTGCAATTGTGGTTTGAAGTAAATATAAGGCCTACAATACACGTTGCCTGTAAGAAGCTGCATGAACAGCTGTAAGGATGTACGTGCTCATATGGATCAATACTTATAGATAGAGTTGCAAACGGAAATAAGTGATAAAAAAACACCTGGCTAGATAGCACCGCTCTGCAGCCTCCTGTCACCCCTGCTCTAGTTACAAAGAAATATTCAAAAACAAATCATAGTGGTCTGTAACACACTGAGTACAATAGTGAGAAATTTGTCAGTTTCGTTCGGCCTGGTCCTGCATATCATGCGGGCTCTCCCCCTGGAGTTTACCCTCCTCCACTCTTCCCCTTTCTCCTTCGCTCATTCTATCCCACCACACCTCCCCCTTCCGATTCTTCCTCGTCCCCCTAATCATCCTCTCCACTTTCGCTGTGATGTTTCTCCACATCATTGTTGACAGTTCCCTGACCTACAATCCGAACATCACCCTGCTCAAGGTGTTCATCACCATAGAATTGGCCCAAATACCACCTTCGTGTTGCTATATTTGTGTCGTGCAGAAAATGTTTCAAAGGTTGCATTACTTTGTCGTTATATGGATGATACCTCCAGAGATCTCGACAGTGAACCACTCCAATACTTTTCCGCATTCTTTGTCTTTCGTGTTGATATATGGGGAATTTCAAAAGAAGATATTCTGGTGACTGGCGACCTCCATAGCAACATGGGCAGTGGGGGGAGTCAACAGAGTTCGTTGGCATCTTGTATAGGTATCTACGGAAGTAACCATGGACTGTTCGTAATTATGTGACAGTTGAGGTAAACTGGCGGTTACCACTGGTGAAGATCTGGTCGGATTTGGTACGGAAAGTTCTAACGTAGTTCTTTCCCTTGGCTGGGTGTCGCATCTACCACACGCTCCATTCCTGCATTTTAGCTGCTCGGGTTACCCTCTTGAGGTAGGACAAGGAGGTATGATAGTAGGTAGGTGGTTTTTCGAGAGTTGCCTTTTTTGCCAACTTGTCAGCAAGTTGGTTTCCAGGTACATCTGTATGGCCAGGAACCCATTGTACTGTGATCGTAGTCTTGAGTGCATGGAGGTTGTTGGAGATATTGGAGAGTGCCAGGGAAGTGGACTGTCCAGGGCCGGATTTGAATGTATTGAGATTTTGTATGGCAGCTTGATTGTCTGTGAAGATCCATATGTGTCTTTTGGTAAGGTTATTACTTTGACATATCTGAAAGCATTTCTGTGCAGCTTTAAGAATTCCAAGTAATTCGGCATCGTAAACTTCTTGTTGATGGCCCATTCGGTAGGTTGCTTCCATGACTGTTTCTCCTGTTATTTCCACAACGTTTCCTACCCCTATGTTTTCCTTCAACATTGATCCATCTGTATAACAAACAATATTGCGGTTATCATTTTTCAACATTACGTACTGTGCTTCATGGGCTTTAGCTTCCTTTTCTTTTGAGAGGGGGCTGATATGTGTTTTGACTCTGGTTTCAATCCATGGTAGACAGGCCGTGGTGGAGTAGGTTTCGATCTCCGAGCTGTTTGAAATCCATGGACTGAGGGTAGATAACGTTTGGATGAGACGTGTTTCAAATTTGCGATTATTTTGTTGCATGCTGTCCCAAGGAATCCAGGTTCCATTTGTGTTACTGGACTCAGGAGATTCATAGAATGGAGGGAATGTCGATTGGCAACGTTGTCAGATTGGGTGCGTTTCAGGAAATGTGAGTATTTGAATTGCATATTTTCTTCGCATGTGATTGTGTCGCACACCTACCGGGGAGAGGGCAGATTCATTTTTTAAGGCTATTGTTGGTGATGTACGGAAGGCTCCAGGTATACAACGAAGGGCTGTATTCTGAACTGTTTCAAATTTCTGTTGATACATTACTTGCCCTTTCCACCACACTTCAGCCCTGAAGTCGCAAACAGGTATAACACATGCATTGAATAGTTGGCGGACTGCACTAGGGGTTAACTCTGATTCAGTATTGGCTAGTGATTTGAGGGTTCCAAGGGCTCTTTTGCCACTTGCGGCCTTGAGCATAACGTGGTGTTTGAAGTTAAATTTCCTGTCAAACCAGATACCAATCCACCTAACTACATCTGGGCTGATGCCCTTTATACCAGGTGAAATAGTTGTGCCATTGGGTAGAGTAATCATTTCATCATCTGTGGTATTGCCATTTCGTTTATTGTGGAAATGCATCATCTCTGACTTTGAGTCGTCAAATCATACAGCATTGTTTGCGGCCCATTTGAAAGCTTATAATCCAGCTGCCTCCAGGCCACGTGTATTATAGGCTTTAGATTTACTTGATCCATGGACTTGCTTGTTTGCTTGCTTGTTTGATGTTTGACCAGATGGATGATACGAAACACGTACGAAAACATGTGATATCACTCGTTTTGTGTGCCAACACATGAGTTCTGAGTTCATGACACCACCTCACTGAGTCAATTCGTTGTGACTGGAGAGGACAATACACTTCCAGAGATGCCTGTGACACTTCTCGAACTTCATATGGCAGGTTCCGACTGACTGCATCATTATGTTGGAACTTGATGTCACTGCCATATGGTAGGAACCAAAACTGAGAGACTTCGACGCTTTGACCCAACATTCGTATGACCAGTGTATCTCACACTCAAGAAGTAGTTCAAACAACTCACAGAGTCATATAACACATGAGGTGCATCTTTCAGGCCGGAAGAGAAGTACCAATGGCGGGCCACAACCAGGAAAGTTCCTTTTCAAGTATGATGTATGATGTCACCAATGGTTTCAACTCTTCTGTGAGCTGCTCCACACGATATCAGCACCTTGATAGCCCATTCTGCACTGTATATATACAGCTATACACTCTCTCCATTTCAATTCTTCTCCATCATCTCTATCTACTCCATCTTTAAAGCGACAACCACACCAGCAAAACAGATTTTCGTAAATAGGTCAACAACCACAACAGCTATCGACAAACGGAAACTGCGAATCGATTTCTTACCCCTGATTACCCCCCCTACGATTGGGCATCTCTTTCACAGGACCTTTATTGTTGCTGGATGGAAAACTGGGCCCATTACCCCTCTTTTTCCCCCCCTGCAAAAGAGCCTCCACCGATTTCTCAACAACCAATTCTTATCCGATTGACTTCATACCATGGCAGCATTTAGGCTACATATAAACGAGGCCCACGCTTCAATTGCAGACCGATAGCTCCGAATTTGCAATAGTTCCACCAATTCATCGAAAAGTCGCATTTTCACACCTTCCCCCCCTCTATCTCGACGTATTCAACTCCGATTTACGAACGGACACCGGCAATCGATTCAGCGGCTTTTAAAACCCTTGGAACGAACCATCCACACCTTCCCACAAGCCCCAGACTGCCTGGGCCAAAATATCTCGAAGCCACAAACCCGATTTCGAATTCCATTGTTTCTCTGCGAGTTGTCGCCCGTTTCGAACGCCCTTAATAACTCATTCTCGCTACACTACCAGGTCTACCCTGCCGAAGTTACAGTATAATCGGAAAGGAATTGAGTTGGCAACACCCGTTTTTCGAATTTTCGTATTTTCGCATTTTCGCATTTTACATACTATTGGCCACCGGGGCCTGGCAGACCTACCAGGGTGTAGGCGATGACGTCTTGCTACTCTGCCGCCATTGACCCCCAAAGTGTTTGGGCTGATCCTCCAGAGTTAAGTTGCACTTCCTTTCTTGCAGTGGTTTTACAGCCCCATCACATAGCAGGCTTCTTAGAGGTCTTCTTGTCGCTACAGGTGTCTCTGTATCTGCTGTGAGGAAGCAAAGGCTCTAGTACAAGGCTCCAACACCTTGCTACGACAAAGGAGGTGAAGCTCTAACTCCCTCTGGGTACAGGTGGTACCGAGGCCATATATAACAACATTCACACATCGGATTTTACCAATTTCAAAATACTTAGACAATTACAAAAACTGTAACATATTTAGAATACAGTGAACCCTGGCAAGACATTCATGTCAGACCCTATGCCACTTCCACCCCAACATGGTGCTTCCAGTACGTACGGAATGCATCTTTACCCAAATCCAAGTTCAGACCTACTCTCCGCAATGGACGCACCAGCTGTATCAAGTACAGTCCATACGGGCTACATATCTAAACGGAGACTGAAGGGCAAACACAGCACTTCACGCAGATTGCAGTCGACCTCACCATACCTACAGCTCAATATTTCTTGTGCACGTTTGAGCACTCGTAGGGCCATTGGTACAGCTCATAACAGAGTAACCTCTGGACCACCCCAAGCATCATCCCCACTTCAATAACCAACCAACCCAAACAATATCGGAATCTCTGGAGATGCAGACCTGAATCTTGGAAATGCCCCACCGAATGATGAGATTGATGACCAAAGCTCTGACGACGATGATGATTCTGAAGATGAAGATTATCAAAATCCCATTTTCAACATATTGGATCCCAACGATGAAGATGAAGACAGAGTTCATCAGGTATTCAAAGCCATCCTTGAACCACTTCACAAAGATATCCTTAAAATCAACAAACGTCTTACAACTCAAAACCGAAAAATGGCCACTCGCTTGGCCTCAAGTGAAACCAAACATGAAATTGCCCTCAACACTATCGCCAGGCTGACCCCTTGGCCAACATTGGCCATATCTCCGCAAACTACTAACACAACCTGGTCCTCCTCACTGCTGATACCTGCCCTGTGGAATTGGTACTAGCTCATTGAGCTGCTATTGAGGAAACAGATCGCTCAGTTGATACAAACGTCCAGAGTCTCAAAAAACAAGAAACCTGGATCCGAATGATAGTTCACTCCATCGACATTAATATGTTTCCCGAATGTGAAACGGGAATGAAATTGTTGAAAGAAGATATTGAGATGAACAACAATCATATCAAGCTCACAACCCTACCATGATCTCTGACTAAGCCAGAGATACGACCTCATAACAAAGCAATCAAAATGGTTATTGCAGTCCGCACTGAACACGAAGCAAAGCTTATACAAGACCACAGAGTTCAAGTAGACGGAAAAACATGCAAGGCTGAACGATATGTGGTATTCCGACCAACCGATCAATATACTAATTGTCAACAATTTGGCCATTCCTACCTCCGCTGCAAACAACCTGCGATATGTAATATATGTGCCGAACCTCACACTACCACTTCCCACTCATGTGGATCATGTCCCAGTAAAGGGAAACAATGCGACCATGATATTGTCAAATGTTCTAATTGCGAGGGAAATCATCGGGCCAACGATTCCAAATGCCCAACAATCAACACCCTCCGTGCTGAAGTACGAGCCAAGTTTATGAAAGACCACCCAGCTCCCATCCATGCCTAAACAATCTTCCTATTTATCAACAAAAATTCGAATCATATAACATAATTGCAACCGTTCCTCCTTAGTTATCAAAACACTTCGTGAATTTGCAGTTGGATTGTCGACCTTCTTTGACTCCAAGAACCTGGATTCAACTCAGACAATACATTCATTACAACACATCCAGGATTTGAGCTCCTGATACCACCTAAAAACTTAAGAAAATACAATAGGACTATTGCCTATGTGGCCAAAAACAACCCATACATCAAATGCTCCCCACGTACCGACATCAGCCAGGATCCAGATATTCAAGTCCTTGAAATATCAACTCCCTCAATTTTACCGATCACAGTCTTCAATATTTATAACAAACATGAAGGCTCCTCTAACCTCTACACTATCCCACGAAGGTTCACCAATATTCCATTGCCTGAACGATGTATTATTGCCGGTGATATGAATACCCATCACTCATGGTGGAATTCACAAATCAAAACACCCAAACACGCTGACGAAATTATTCAGATCATGGAAACTAACAACTTTTCCCTCCTCAATGAACTGGACACCCCAACATACTATTACCAAACTGGCAAGGGAACCTCTATTATCGACCTTGCCTTTATATCACAAGCTATCCATGATTCAGTTATAAACTGTACAGTAGATGACAATACTTCAACTGGCTCAGACCATGCAACAATTCGATTCGATATTGTGGCAGAATCTGAACTAGTTACCACCGACACCAATACGATACGATACAACTGGAACAAAACAGATTGGGACATATTTTCCAAAACTCTCAATACACTTTCCCATGCCTTACGAATGGTCTGGCAATACCTACATGAACAGCCAACTGAATCAAATCTGGACAAATCTGCTGAACTACTACAAGACATGATTCTTGATGCAGTAAAGGCATCTACCCCTGTCCTCCAACTTACAACGCATCCATAATGCTGGTGGACACTCCAACTCAGAATCTCCCGAACAAATATGAACCGATCCCAGAAGCAGTGGAAGAAAACTCGCCTCGATAGCGATCATGTCAAGTTCAAAGCTGTTCGCAACCAATACTTCCTAGATATCTGCACCTCTAAAACATTAATATGGATTGAATTTTTAGCAAATGCACAAGGCACCGAAATATTCACTACCCTCCGTTATACCAAACCAAGGAAAACCCAGAGAACACCACCCATGTCATTCTCTAACATAACAGCTATTACTTTCGAAGAAAAGGCTGCCATTTTCCGATCTACAATGTTCCCTCTGCCACCAGCAGCACCTCCCCCAACTGATGTCCTCAATAGACAAACCCTGCCATGGGTCACTTTTACCCCTACCGAAATCAAACAAGCAATTTTTACCTCTGCACCACACAAAGCCCTTGGACGTGATGGACTTCCCTTTCACTGTCTCCGAAATACTTGCTTAGCAGCCACCGAACAATTCAACAGTCTGTTTTCATTTCTCGGAACCACAGGATACCATCCCACCTGCTGGCAACAACCAATAACTGTGATTATTCCGAAATGTGGACAACCTGATTATTCAATACTGAAGGTATACCGACCTGTTGCTCTTCTCAATTGCCTTGGGAAGATACTCGAAACACTGATGGCAATCCGACTTACCTATCTGGCTGAAAAATACAACCTACTACACAAAGACCAAATAAGGGGACGAAGACAACGTTCTGCTATTGATGCTGCCATGGTACTTACACATGAAATTGAATAAGCAAAGCAAGCAAAAGAAATCACCACTGCCCTCTTTATAGATGTAAGCGGTGCATTTGACAATGTATCCAAAGATCGCCTCCTCCAAACCCTACGAC
>MU122119.1:226505-257600 GCA_014904905.1 Wilcoxina mikolae CBS 423.85
TGGCTGGTTCTCGGCTGCCTAGAAGCACTGGCTAGACGAGCAAGTTTAAACTCATACACGCAAGTAAAAGCTTCTATGAACGATGGCGATACTTAGCGTAAGGTTCGCGAACGGGTTCGCACGAACCCAAAAATTTGACGGTAGTTCGTGGCAAACCTCAAACCAGATTGGTTCGACTGAACCTCGGTTCGATTCGTGCCAGAATTGGTGAACCCTAACCCTGATCCGATTTGTGCATATCAAATCGGTTCGTCAATTTCCACGAACTAGAGCGGTTCGTTACCAACACTAGTAACCGCCAGTTTACCTCAACTGTCACTCAATTATGAACAGGCTATGGTTACTTTCGCAGTTACCTATACAAAATACCAATAAACTCTGTTGACTCCCTGCACTGTCCATGTCACTACGGAGGTTCCCAGTCACCAGATCATCTTCTTTTGAAGTGCCCCTTATATCAACGCGAAAGACAAAGAATGCGAAAAGAAATTGGAGTGGTTCACCCTCAATATCTCTGAAAGCATCTTCTATATATCGACAAAGCAATGAAACTTTTGAAACATTTTCTGAACGACACACATATAGCAACATGAAGGTGGTACCTGGATCAATTCCACGATAATGAATACCTTGGGCAGGGTAACAATCAGATTGTGGGTCAGAAAACTGTCAACGATGATGTGGAAGAACATCAGAGCAAGGGTGGAGAAGATGATGAGGGGCAGGAGGAAGAATCAGAAGGGGAAGATGTTGGGGGATAGTATGAACGAAGGAGTAAGGGGAGGGTGGAGGAGGGTAAACTCAAGGGGGAGAGCCCGTATGATATGCAGGACCAGATCGAATGAAACTGACAAATTTCTCACTATTTTACCAAGTGTATTTCAGACCACTATGATTTTTTTGAATATTTCTTTGTAACTAGAGCAGGGGTGACAGGAGGCTGCGGAGCGGTGCTACCTGGGCAGGAGTTTTTCGTTTTTCCTTTGTTCGGTTTCATTTGTTATGCTTGTTCATGGTTATTTGTTTGTACTTCACCGGCCATAGCCTGCGGGCTGCATTCTGTATGATGAATAAATAAAGAATTAAATAAATACTCCATCTTTACCTATTTACCACTCTCATTGTCGTTTGCAGACACATTAACCCTAACCCTGACCAACCCCTCATACAGGTCAGAATGTTGCAATACCACCCAAAAAGATCTCATCCACCCCCTCCAAAATCGATGCAATTAAGGACACTCTCCACCTCGATGGTTTTGCGAAGCAGTTCATGGCCGACCACATTCGGGACCTTATTCGGTTGTACATCATTCACGGTGTCAAGGATGATGGCGCGATTGACTTGATGTATGATATCCTTTTTTTGTATCCAGTCACAACAAGGTACTTTACACAGTTTCATCGGATGTGGAAGCATCAGGCATCGATTCAACCACGATACATGGAATGGTGGAATGGATTTGTGTCATTTCTCCGAGACCGTTTCGATAAGACTTGGATGCAGATGAACCGATATCACAAAGAAAACCCACCATTACCTACTGATATCGACACCGACTCTGACAACTCTGACGACTCTGACAAGTGCGACAACCCAAAACGTGGCAAAAGCCATGCCAAGAAAGACACCTGGTATCCCGGAACATCAAAGCTGCAGTCACCCTCCCACAAACGTTCAACGCCACTGACCATCAATGACTCTGCCCTCCAGAAGAAATGAGAACTTGATGAGATCTCCACCAATGCCGTCCTTACCGGCCCAGCACTTATATATCCCTTCAGGGTTTGCATTGTCGACCCTGCAAGGTACGGCCCAGAAAGCTATTACCGTTGGACGACATCTTCGTTCACCACAGCTCGAATCGACGGCATTTCTCATGAGTCGAGAAGCTCACCACAAAGGCCGTACACTGTGCTGTGAGTCGCCTATGTCCTGCCAGAGATGTCAGTTGTATTCTTGGGTGTCTAGTTATACCCGGCGAAACCTCTCTGCACTAATGGAATGCGACTCGACTCAATAGCAACGACTCTGTGGCCACCTTCTTTTCCGTTACAGCTTACAACCGTCTTTTCGTTGTGACAGTTCTGAAGGCAATAGCAGTTGCGCCTCCAAGGATTGCACGAGCTACTCCACCACCACCACCACCACCACCACCACCATCACCACCACCACCACCGCCACCACCACTACCACAACCATGATCGTCTACCCCAGGAACACCTGGTGTCTCCGAACCGGCAGAGAGCCCGACACCTGCTCTCAGGTTCGTCGCAATAAACGACTCAGCAATGACACAAAAGGAGGTGACTGCTGCTCACCATATCGAGTGTGCCTCTCTCCAAGATGTGTCATCGTCTGTGCTGGAGGAGTCAATGAATGCCAGAGTTGCACGAATGGCGGAGACAGCACAAATTGTTGAGTCGACGTCGCGAGCGGTGGTGGAGTTACAGCAACAGCGGAAGGCGAGGTCGCAAATGGCAGAGGGTTTGTTGGAGGAAGAGACAATGTGTGACATTTCGTCGGTGTCGGTGGGTGATGATGAGTCATCGGAGTCGGTGGCAATTGGCTCGCACCAAGATGTCAATGCCGGTATGAGCTTCACACAGCTCGAGGGGTCGCATTTGATACCACCATGGATGGGTCAGCAATTTGAGTGATGATTTTCGGTATATACAACAGTGCTGCAAATGACTAGCATACTGAAGCACATAGGTTCGTGTTTGGTGGTTGGCTTAGCGTTTGGGGGTTGGGTTCGATAGGGTTTTTGCATATCCTCTTTCGGTCGGGTGGAGTCGTTTTGCATTTTACAAAGATATCTTTAGTCTTGTTTGGGTTTTCTGGGCATTATTGGTATTTGATTGACTAATCGTATGCAACACTTTCGTGACAAGCTAATACGAAATCGTTTGAATCTGCCCCTGTATGAGAAAACATTTCAGGTGCAGTGCTCAGCGACGTGTCAGTCCTTTTCCACACTGCATTACCCTTTGTCTACATCGCAACTGCACTCTTTTTCTGCCTTTCTGACATTCCTGCCTTTCTGAGATTCCTGCCTTTCTGACATTCCTGCCTTCTGAAAATGACCTGAACAACAAAGCCACTGCACAAGGCCGCATTCTCAATTCCAAAAGCAACACTGGCCACTCCTGGTACCCCAATGCCACGTACAGCAAACGGTCAAAAGAGGAAACTCACTTTGCAGGCTGATAAGCAGAAGCGAAAGTGGACGAAGGCTACAGCCTCACGTATCGAAGGTTCGATTACTCACGTCTCCTCAGCATCTACACCTATTGTATCCGCACAGCATCCAGCCCTGGAACTATCGCTGCTCCCACCGAATCAAGCGTCCAATTCGATGTCGCCAGCACCCAGTGTCATTTCCAACGTCGGTATTCATTCAGGGACGAACCTTGGTCAACTCCGGAGTCCACACTCATCATCATCGGCATCACAACTCATCCCATGGTCTCTGCCAAGGACACCGTTGAGTCTGTTGGCCAGCAGTAAACGATATGGCAGTCGAAGTGTCTTTGCACCAGGTGACCTTCGTGTTACTGCTGTACTGGAAACAATGCGTCGCATGATGGAGAAGTAACTGCTGAGCGAGATACCATTTCCAACTGAAGCTGAGTTTGTACTGGTAGCTTATACGATTCCGAGAGTGGTAGATACTTACTAACATATCGTTTCCAACACAAAGTCTGTAGAGCATTCCTGGCCGAAGGCATGCAAGCAGGAAGGGGTCAATATTTGCTTCCTGAAACGTCAGAAGGAGTGTCTGATGATAGTTAGGTATCTCTCAGAATTGCATTCTCACTGCCTAACGTATGTCAGAACAAAAACAGTTGCAATGCAGTCAGATCATACATGATCAACAAGGCCCGTGAGTGTGTAGGCAGACTATACAACTTGTACCGTTTCGAAGATGATGAGTGCCGCATACAGATTGACCTAATTCTTTTAGATTTTACATTCATTGTGCGCCAATACGATCGTACGAATGAACCTGATGTGAGTTCAACCTGATGTGAGTTCTGTGTGCAACCTGTAGTATTGCTAACACTACCAGGAAAGAGCTAGCAATTTTCTTGCCAAGGAGATTCCACGATTTCTATATATACATTTGTTCCAACGAATGCGCAATCGCGGCAGGCTTTGGGAGAGTTGCCATGACTGGATTCGGGAACATACACCCCCGGCACTGATTGTGTTAACATGTACGGCATTGCATCATGCACTGACAGAGTGGCAAAGAAATGGAGGTTTAGCTCCATTAAAGGTTCAAATCGATGCCTTCAAAATCCGGAACAACAGGCCCGAGTGAGAGTACTACTTCAATCGAGATACTGATGGTGGTAAGTATGGCCTTAACAACGTATGCAATTGATCTAACATTTATTTTGCAGAGACGTACACTGATCTTATGAATATTTGGAACGATCTCCCATCTCCATTGAGACAGAAGGTAATCAAGTCCATAAGGGCGGCCCTCAACAACCTCATTCTACATGAGAAAGGAGCCAATAACATGCCACCCGTGGCCAAGCTCATTGAGTGACATTAAACAAGACTGCGATGGAAGCCCTGCTGAAGGAACCGGACATTGAGACTCCGATCATTTCTGCAATCCGCATCGCCGTTGCTAAAGATTTGTCTTTCGATGCTGAGGATGAGGTTGACGATGGTGATAGTGATAGTGACAATGAGCATGATGACATTGACAGTACCAGGAGTCATTCTAAGCGATATCGTGGTGTCCAGCTGGATGATGATAAGGTCGAGAATCATGACGATGAGGACGAGGATGAGAATGAGAATGAGGACGAGAATGAGGACAAGAATCAGGAAGAGTACAATGACGTAGAGTCTTAGGCGGTTGATGACTGCGAAGGAGAGAGTAGTGTAGAGAATGTACTTCAAGCTGGCTGCGACGTGTATCATGGAATTTATAATGGGTGACATGTGGAACGGAAAACTGTATATATTAGAGCTTAATATCAAACATCGTCAACAGTAGCATCACTGCACTGTATCTGTCGACCGAGATATGAGTGCAATTTAAGGCATCGTATAAACGTTGCATGCTGTGAACATTGCGTTATGTCAAGGTGTACATTGCACTCATACGTCACATTAATAGTGTTGTAGATCAAAAGGTGAGCACACTGCATGGCTGCGTCAGTGAGAATTATGTGTACCGTATAGCTGCGACAGTAAGAATTATGTGTACTGTATAGCTGCGACAGTAAGGAACGCAGCGTCAGGAGGACCAAACGCAATGCCAGGGATTGTATATACGCACAGACAGTGTCCCTCTACGACGAGGCTCAAGAGGTATCGATTGAAGCGTCCGATGCGCCCTGGATTCACCTAGGGCCTGGGCACGACATGGTTTTTTTCCCAATGTTCCACCTCCCAGCTCGTACTTTGGTAGTTGTAACCGGCCCACTGGACGAGGTAGTGGATCTTCCGGTAGCATCGCTTGGAATAGAGAATCCAATCGACCTGCCACTTGTCCGTATCGTCGACAATCGTCGGTTGCAGTTCCGAAGGCGGCTGGCCGATGGCATGCGGCAAGTACTTATCAAGCAGGGAGACCTGGAACACGTTGTGAATACTCATCGTCTTTGGCAAGTCTAATTTGTAAGCATTCCTATTGATGACTTTACTCACCGTGTATGGCCTGATATGCTGGTAATCCAATTTCTTAGATGTTCTTGTCATCTTGTTATTTCGAGTTGACAGCCAGACGTTATCTCCGACCTCGAACGTGATATCCTTGCCGCCGGCATACTTGGTCCGGCAGGCTTGAGCTTTCAACAGGTTTTCTCTCAGGGTGCAATGCGTCTCCTCCAGGCAGGCTGCCAAGGTATCTGCTTCGGCTTCCAACATCAAGCAGGATTGAGCTAAATCCTTGGGTGCCTTGAACTGCATCGTGGGGTGGTAGTTATAGTTGGCCCAAAAGGGTGTCATCGTTGTCGAAGTATGCACAGCGTTATTGTAAGCGAATTCTGCCAATGATAAGAGCTCCACTCTGTTGTCATGCTCATAGTTGCAGAAAGCTCGGAGATACTGCTCTATCGTCTGATTCTGCCGCTCCGTCTGGCCGTCCGTCGTGGGATGGAATGCGGTCGATAGTCTGTGATCCATACTCATCTGGCTGCAGACTCTCATCCAGAATCGGCTCGTGAATTGGGTACTCCGGTCAGTGATGATGTCGTCAGGGATGCCGCGCTTGCAGATCACATGCTCGAAGAAGAGCCTGTCCAGCTCTGGTGAGTCGATATACTTCCTGCAGGGCAGGTAGGTCGCCATATTTGTCAGTCGGTCAACGATGACTAGGATTCCTGTGTATCCAGATGCGGTCGATTCTGGCAAGTCTGTAACGAAGTCCATTGTGATACCTTCCCAGGGTCGTCACTGTGGTGGCAGTGGTATGTTGATTCCGTGGCGGGCATGCCGTGGGGCCTTGATTCGGTGACATACTTCGTATCAGCTGACGTACTTCCTTATCTGCACGTCCATTGCAAGCCAATAGAAATCTCTAGAGACTAGCTTAGCAGTTTTAAGACCTCCAAAGTGACCGGACTCGGGGTTGTCATGAAAGAGACTTATCACTTTACCATTGAGAGCATCGTCCGCAGGGATATATATCCTCCCCTTGTAGGCCAGAGCTGCAGTGATGACACTCCATTGGTTCACGTTTTGGGCTTCGGCGGTGGCTGTGTCCATTGGGTTATCGACTAGCTTACCCGAGACATCGACCGCCCATGAGTCAGTTGCCTGGGTCTTCTTTATCGCCTGTAGGAGGTCATCATAGAGTTCGATAACAGGTGTAGTCTAGGTTGCCAAAAGCCACCTGGCAGGCTACTTGTAGTCGATCTCATAATCGGGCTATCTCGATGTGGTGTCAGCGCGGTTTTTCATACCTTCCAGGTACTCGATTGTGAAATCGTATGCCGATAAGATCTCGGCCCAGCGGGCCTGTCTCCGGGAGAGTACTTTCGACGACACGAAGTATTGGAGATTCTTGTGGTCGCACTGCACTAAGACTTTATAACATGCGCCTTCCAGATAGTGTCGCCATTGCTTGAAGATCTCGAAAATGGCGAGGAGTTTCCGATCATACGTATTGTAATTCTGCTCAGCCGGAGAGTACTTTCGAAAGTAAAAATTGATAAGCGGAAGGGTTCTGAAGCCATCATACTGGTTCAGGATGCCTGCAATCACAAAGCCACTCGCGTCTGCCTGGAGGATGATCGGCTTGGCTGGATCGAAGTGCTGCAAGATCGGTGCCGCAGAAAAGGCTTTCTTCAGCTTCCAGAAGGCGAGCTCTGTCTCTCTCGGCCACTCCCATTTGAGCTTACCTGTAACCTTGTTTAGCAAGTTCGATATGGGTGCCATTACCGTGGCATATTTCCGGATGAATCTCTGATAGAAGTTCGTGAACCCAAGCAGAACCTGTACGTCCCGCCATGATTTGGGGGTCGGCCAATGTTCGATCGTGGAGATACGGTCCGCTTCCATGCTGATACCCTCAGCACTGATGACGAAAGCGTGGAAGTTGACCTCCGAGGCTCCAAATTGGTACTTATCCTCATTGCAATAGAGGCAATGCTCCTGCAGCTACTGCAGTACTTTCTGGACGTGCTCGTCATGCTCCTTCTGGTCGGTGGAGTTGATCAGGATGTCGTCGAGGTAATACACGATACAGTTGTCGATTTAGGGTCGCAGCCAATCGTCGATCTAAGCCTGGAAGGTAGCCGGTACGTTCGTCAAGCCGAATGGCATGACCCTGTACTCGAACTGACCGTATCGGGTTTGGAATGCCGTCTAGTACTCATCACCTTCCTCAATGCGAATAAGGTGATAGGCTCCGCGAAGGTCAAGTTTTGTAAATATCTTCGCGCTGCCAACACGGTCGAGCATCTCTGAGATCAATGGAAGGGATAACCGATTCTTAATTGTACCTGTGTTGAGAGCTCGGTAGTCTACACAGAGCCTCAAGCTGCCATCCTTCTCCTTTGCATGAGTATCGGCGCCGCCACCGGTAATGATGACTGCTGGATGAAACCATTGGTCAGGTTTGTCTCGATGTAGGCCTTTAGAGTTCTCAACTCAAACTCCAACAGGTCATAGATCCGCCCATATGGCAGCTTGTACCCGGGTTCCAGGTCAATCGCATGGTCAATTGACCGGTGCAGTGGCAGTGTCTCTGCCTTGGCCTTACTCAAAACCTCAACGAACTCCTTATATTTGGCTAGTATATGACCGCCATCGTCGGTTGGTACCACTGGGGCTCCGGTCTCGTCCGCACCAGTCTCGTCTGCTCCATCGGCACACGTTAGTATTAAGTTCTTATATGAGAATGGAAGCGAAGGTTGGAATCCAGGAGCCCTTGCCAGAGCGAGTTATCCTCGATGACAACCCCCACCGTCCAGTACTCCCATCGTGACTCGGCAAGCCGGTAGCAGTCATTCAAGTACCTTCACTGTGTAACTCTTCTGCCGCAACTACCGCCGCTGGTGCCGGCTCGCCCATCCAGCATCGAAGCTTCTCACGTAAGATCTCGCCCCATAATGATGCTCTCAGCAGCCCAGTGCACTGTCCAAACCGTAGGGCGAATGCGTCGTCGACATCATTACTCTCAAGAAGGCCATTGAATGTGGTTCCTCCTAGGAAGCAAATGTCCGGAGGCTTACCACCACCCCCCTGCGAAGTTCCGTTTATATCAGTGTACAGGATTCCATCGCGATTCAAGGTTGTGGCCTGCGGCCCACACGGGGTTCGCAAGACCGTGAGTCGACCGGCATTCCAATCAATCTCCAGGTTTCGAGCTTTGAACCACGGTAATTCCAAAACCAAGTTGTATGCCCTCATGGGCACAATTAAGACATCCGATTTATCAACCGGTGCCAAGCTTTCAAAATACTGAACCGAGAGAGTAGTCTTTCTACCTTCTCTTGCAGACATCATCTCACAGCTGTCATGGCTCAAGGTTACGATGAATGCTGGTTCGTCCCGGACGCCAAGCCTCCTTCACAGCTCAGGTATCATGAAGATAATCGTTGCTCCACAGTCGATGAGAGCTCGTACGAGATGCATTTCACCGTGAACATCTCAGACAAGTGATTTGTGTATGATATGTACTGGATCTGACCACTCAGTGCCGCACAGGTACTGACTCAACATGTCAGCTCTTGGACTCCCCAAAATAACTCTTGATTTTAATGAAATTCGGTGTGCCTGCACTCCGTCCAGCGTTGCCATGAGCGCCTGTACTCCCAGCCTCTCCAATCCCAGCTCTGTCTTGTCCACCCTCTCTCGCCGAGCCAGGTACCAGGAGAGGTAGACTAGTTTTCTGACTGCTGGGTATCAAACGACCGTTGTCGTTTGACAAGGTGGCCACTGCCGGTGGAACTGCCGGGGCCACTGCCACCAGGATTCAATTTGTCTTTGCCTTGATAGTTGGTCCAACTTTATCGTGGACACGTGTGCAACAAGTAGCTGCCATTGCAGCGGACGTACTTCTTATTGCCGAGGTGGTTGTTGAGAACCTGTCTCGAGACCCATGGTGTCAGAGGTAAGTCGGTACGATTGCCACCGTCACCGTTGCTGCTGCAGCCCTCGGTGGTCTTTCCACCAGATGTTGTCTGGGCGGGCTCGGAAATTGACGGTCTGACATTTCGCTTCCGGTGAGTTCATTTGGACGATTCTCCAATGCCGCCGGAGCCCCCGCTGGGCTGCCTTTGGTAATGTTGTTGTTGTTGTCTTCCGCTTGTCATTCCTGGTCCGGGCTGGAATTCCGCATCTGCTGCTCAGTCGAAAATCTTGTCAATGCTTTCAAACCTCCCATTTGTCGTCAAGTGTTTAACCCGTGATCGTAATCCAGGCTTCATCTCTGTTCAGGCCATTTCATATAACCTCTTAGGAACCTGTTCTTTGTCCCATTCGGCTTGTCGCCACAAGGTACGGAGCCGGTTGGCCGATACCCGTACTGGTTCATCCTGGTCATGGAATCCCTGGTCGAATTCTCGGTAGGCCATGATGGCTGCATTCAGCACGCAGTCGGGGTTTCCGTACGGCCTCTGCAGTTGCTCAACGAAGAGGTTGAAATCGTTCATGGCAGCGTGGTTCCAATTCCGTAACTTTTGTGTCCAAGTCACTGGGTCCTCCATCTTCGTTTTTTGTTGTGAAGGATCCTTATGGCCGTTCCAACTGCCGAGTAGGTTCAATGCCTACTTGACTTTATCCTGTAAGCCGTTCGGGAAATGATGTTGGTGTGAGTCGCAGTTCCCACAGAGGACACTGATGAAGATTTCCAATTCGGGGGTGCCCCCGCAGTATCAGGCAGGATCGACCTTCTTAAAGATTCCGGACTTACCACGTTCCTGCTCCGCAGCTCGCTCCCTAGCAGCCTCTCATTCCCGAGCTGCTTCTCCTCCCTGGTCCATTCAGCTCATTCGGCTGCTCTCGCGTCGCATTTGGCCTGTCGTTTGGCTTGCATATCAGCTTGTTGCTTGAAATTGAGCTTCAGCATCAATCGATTCTGGGTGGCCATGTCGTGATGATCATCTTCGGTAATCATTGATGAAAAGTTGTCGTCGTCGTGATCATCTCTGATGCGTGTATTTTCCGCCTCAGGATTGAGATCGCCGTCATAGGTATTCGAATTTTCGTCGTCAGTATCGAGATTATCATCGATCATGGCGGTATCTTCAACTGGGGCCTGTTGGCTGCTTGTCGTCGATGCCTGCGGAGTTTCCTCGCTCTCACGATTGTCAGTGACATGTAATTCACTTCTAATGGACTTCTTTGGAGGTATTAGGGTGCAATTGAGTGTAAATGGCTGATCGTCTGTTTTTGTGTACGTGTCGCGATGCGTCAAAAAAGTAAGCACATCACGAAGTCCCATGAGCGAAACGTATCTGGTGACTGAAAAGCGATCATAGTATAAGGATGTTCGTCCTCGTATGGATAGATACTTATAGATACAGTTGTAAACGAGAATAAGTGATAAAGATATCGATTGTACGGTATGTAGTTAAGATAATTGCTAGCGTGCCAAATGCACTTCGCGAGGTGATTATAGACAATGGGCGGTTATCCGGCCTGGGCAGCCAAGTGCACTTGCGAGGGCCAAGTACGCTTGGAAGCCCAAGTGCACCCGGTACCACCATTACAACAGCTTACAAATGGGCCGAAAACAATGCTGTACTATTTGACGACTCAAAGTCAAAGATGATCCATTCCCACAATAAACGAAATGGCGATACCAGTGATGATGAAAGGATTGCCCTACCCAAAGGAACAACCATTTCCCCTGGAATATAGGGCATCAGCCTTTATGTAGTATGGTGGATTGGTATTTGATTTGACAGAACAATCAACTTCAAATACCATGTTATGCTGAAAGCCGCAAATGGCAAAAGTGCCCTTGGAGCACTGCAATCACTAGCCAATACAGAATCAGGATTAACTCCTAGCGCAGTTCACCAACTATACAATGCATGTGTTATATCTATTTGCGACTTTGGGGTTGAAGTGTGGTGGAAGGGGCAAGGAACGTATCAACAGAAGTTTGAGACATTTCACAATACAACCCTTCGTTGTACACTTGGAGCCTTACCTACCTCACCAACGATAGCCCTATACAATGAATCTGCCCTCCCACTGGTAGCTATACGACTTAATCACATGCAAAGAAAATATGCAATTCGAATACTTACATTTCCTGAAATGCACCCAATCTGACAACGTTGTCCATTGACGTTCCCCCATTCTATGAATCTCTGGTGTCTAGTAATATAAATGGATCCTTGAATGCTTGGGACAGCACGCAACAAAATAACTGCAAATTTGAAACCTGTCTCATCCAAACGTTATCTTTTCTCATTCCATGGATCTCAAACAGCTCGAGATCGAAATCTACTCTACCACTGTCTGTCCACCATGGATTGAAAGCAGAGTCAAAACACATATTAGTCCCTGCTCAAAAGAAGAGCAAGCCAAAGCCCATGAAGCACAGTAGGCAATGTTGAAAAATGATCACCGCAATATCATTTGTTATATGTATTGATCAATGTTGAAGGAATGATGAACATCTTGGGCAGGGTGATAATCGGATTATAGGTCAGAGAACTGTGAACAATGAGGTGGAAGATGATCAGAGCGAGAGTGGAGAGGATGATGAGGGGTGTGAGGAAGAATTGGATGGGGGAGGCGTGGTGGGATAGAATGAGAAAAGGAGAAAGGGGAAGAGTGGAGGAGTGTAAACTCCAGAGGGAGAACTCGCATGATATACAGGACCAGGCAGAACGAAACTGACAGATTTTTCACTATCGTATGATGTGTACTACAGACCACAATGATTTCTTGAATATTTCTTTGTTACTAGAGCAGGGGTGACAGGAGGCTGCGGAGCAGTGCTACCTAGCCAGGAGTTTTTGTTTTTCCTTTGTTTGGTTTCATTTGTTGTGCTTTTTCATGGTTATTTGTGTGTACTTCACTGGCCATAGCCTGCGTACTGCATGATGTATGATGAATAAATAAATAAATAAATAAAGACTCCAAGTGGGATCGCCTATGATCACTCAATGATTGCTGGATCGGGATGGTACAAGCACCATCACTGCATATCATCGAATAACCACAAGATATCACTCGATTCATTTATTACAACCAATGAAATTAGATCAGCTGTTATGCAGGCAACCACATCATTGATAAAAATCAAAGAATAGTTCTGGATCGATATGCTGCCAGCTCATGCCACCAATAATGTGAAGACAGCTGAAAGGCTGTGGATATGAAAGTACCTGAGTTTGCATCATAGCTGACGAGGTCTTGACATTTCTCACAATCGAAAGGATACTATTCACCTGGAAGTTAGGAGATGGAAAGGATACAATAGATCTGGAGCACTGAGGTCAGCAGGACTGATGACAGTAGGGACTTTATCGTCTGAGTAGAAGATCTAAGCGGAACGATACGCAAGGTCCGGCAGAGCAGTGAAGAACAGAAAAAGGTATTCGTGCGATGGGTGGTTAGGTATAGAAGCTCACCAGAAAAGCGTACATAAAAGTAATCATTTGAGCGAGCGAAAAGAGGTACAACGAAGTCTGGAATGCCCCAGGGTAGAAGGGCAAGCCTTTAGACGAGGAGAACAAGCCTTAACAATATACATATTGAAAAGCCAAACATCTTTGTCTTAATCTTCTTAGTGACTTTCACATCCTGCGCGAATCCTCATAACCTCTATTGCCAGCAAGTCCTGAAAGCAACAAGGATTCTACTTGTACTTGTAAAACTGGGGTAACGCTCCCGGTATTATATCAGTCCAGACATTTGATGTGAAACGGATATCTCGGTCACTGGTAAAATTACGTGGGATGCCGTGAATTCGTATGATAGCTTCCAAGAATAGTTCTACAACACCAGCAGTATCAATCATTTTTGTGCAGGATACCTAGTGTAGTCATTTCGAAGAATGATTGACGAATGTCATGATACAGTCGTTTCCTCTTGTTCAGACTGGCACATCAGTGACAACATTATCACAAGTGGACCCTGGATTCCTTGGGACAGCATGCAACAAAATAATCGCAAATATGAAATATGTCTCATCCAAACGTTATCTCCCCTCAATCCGTGGATCTCAAACAGCTCGGAGATCGAAACCTACTCTTCCACTGCCTGTCTACTATAGATTGAAAGCAGAGTCAAAACACATATCAGCCCCCTCTCAAAAGAAAAGGAAGCTATAGCCCATGAAGCACTGTACGCAATGTTGAAAAACGATAACCGCAAAATTATTTGTTATACGGATAGATCAATGTTGAAGGAAAATATAGGGGCAGGAACTGTTGTGAAAATGACAGGAGAAGCAGTCATGGAAGCGACCTACCCAATGGGCCATCAACAAGAAGTTTACGATGCCGAATTACTTGGAATTCTTAAAGCTGCAGATAAATGCTTTCAGATATGTCAACGTAATAAGCTCACCAAAATACACATATGGATCTTCACAGACAATCAAGCTGCCATACAACGTCTCAATACTTTCAAACCCGGCCCTGGACAGTCCACATCCCTGGCACACTCCAACGACCTCCATGCACTCAAGACTACGATCACAGTACAATGGGTTCCTGGCCATACAGATGTACCTGGAAACGAACTTGCCGACAAGTTGGCAAAAAAGGCCACTCTCGAAAAACCACCTACCTACTATCATACCTCCTTATCCTACCTTAAGAGGGTAACCCGAGCAGCTAAAATGCAGGAATGGAGCGAGTGGTCGATACGACACCCAGCAAAGGGAAAGAACTATGTTGGAACTTTCCATACCAAACCAGACCAGATCTTCACCAGTGGTAACTGCCAGTTTAGCTCAACTGTCACACAATTACGAACAGGCCATGGTTACTTCCACAGTTACCTATACAAAATAACAACGAATTCTGTTGACTCCCCCCACTGCCCATGTCGCAATGGAGGTCCCCAGTCACCAGATCATCTTCTTTGGAGATGCCCCTTATACCAACGCAAAAGACAAAGAATGCGGAAAGATATTGGAGTGGTTCACCCTCGATATCTCTGGAAGTATCTTCTATATACCGACAAAGCAATACAACCTTTGAAACATTTTCTGCACGACACACATACAGCAACACGAAGGTGGTATCTGAGCCAATTCCGCGATGATGAACACCTTGGGCAGAATGACAATCGGATTGTAGGTCAGGGAACAGTCAACACTGAGGAGGAAGAATATCAGAGCAAGAGTGGAGAGGATGATGAGGGGTGTGAGGAAGAATCGGAGGGGGGAAACGTGGTGGGATAGGATGAGGAAAGGAGACAGGAGAAGGCTGGAGGAGGGTAAACTCCAGGGGGAGAAGCCGCATGTTATGCAGGATCAGGCAGAACTAAACTGACAAATTGTTCACTATTGTACGAAGTGTGTTACAGACCACTATGATTTCTTGAATATTTCTTTGTAACTAGAGCAGGGGTGACAGGAGGCTGCGGAGCTGTACTACCTAGCCAGTGGTTTTTGGTTTTTCCTTTGTTCGACTTCATTTGTTGTGCTTGTTCTTGTTCATTTGTTTGTACCTCACCGGCCATAGCCTGTGGGCTGCATGCTGTATGATGAATAAATAAATAAATAAATAAATCAGTGACAAAATCTACCGCTATCTACTCCTACCAGCCCTTCACGATTGGCAGAGGTTTCAATAAACCTGCGACTTCACCCATCTACTGGTGGGCTCGCCAACATGTGTCCCACCCTTGTTTGTACCTTTGGATATCCTTCCACAACGTGGGCGACATGATACGTTGCCGAAGTGTCATGTACGTTTTCGTCGTTTTAAAGTGTCCTCCTACTGTCGCGTCATGTGCCGCACAGAGTTTACGGTGAGGTAGAGTCGTTGGGTTATATAGTGGGTGAGACTCGTCCTTGTGGTGGTCGGGATCCTGTTTTTGCAGGTCAAGGTACAACAGGCCGTTATCAAGGGTGAATCGATGATTATGAGCTCAAACTTTCTATATGGCCGCTGGGGTGGATGCTCTTGGTGGGTGTTCCTGATATGCAGACTTCAATATCTGCACAATGTTCTTACTCCAGAAGTCATCCTTGTTCTCTGCTGGCACTTTGTTAAGCCACTCTGCCAAGTCATAGATGACCAATTGTATGAGTCGGTATTGCATACATCGACATAGTGAGAATCGACATTGTTCGATACAACATTCACGTCTAAAGTCAGGTTGTCTAGTCAACAAATTGGCTGTCTGCTTTTTGGCACCAGTAATATAACGGATGTGGTACGTATAATTTTGCAGCGTTGCCAGGTTCACTATTTGACATGCAGTCAATTGGGGCTAAATCAGAATCTGCCACAATGAAGCATGATGCGTATGTACTGTAAACTTCGTATAGGAATGTAAGTTTTATTTGTTTATTTATTTATTCATCATACAGCATGCAGCCCGCAGGCTATGGCCGGTGAAGTACAAACAAATAATCAAGAAGAAGCATAACAAATGAAACTGAAGAAAGGAAAAACGAAAAATCCCTGGCTAGGTAGCACCGCTCTGCAGCCTCCTGTCACCCCTGCTCTAGTTACAAAGAAATATTCAAAAACAATCATAGTGGTCTGTAACACTCTTAGTACAATAGTGAGAAATTTGACAGTTTTGTTCGATCTGGTCCTGCACATCATGCGGGTTCTCCCCCTGGAGTTTACCCTCCTCCACCCTTCCCCTTACTCCTTCGTTCATACTATCCGCCCACACCTTCCCCTTCCAATTCAGCCTCCTGCCCCTCATCATCTTCTCCACCTGCGCTATGATGTTGTTCCACATCATCGTTGACAGTTCCCTGACCCACAATCCAATTGTTACCCTGCCCAAGGTATTCATTACGACGGAATTGACCCAGGTACCACCTTCGTGTGGCTATATGTGTGACGTTCAGAAAATGTTTCAAAGGTTTCATTGCTTTGTCGGTATATAGAAGATACTTCCAGAGATATCGAGGGTGAACCACTCCAATTTCATTCCACATTCTTTGTCTTTCGCGTTGATATAAGGGGCATCTCAAAAGAAGATGTTCTGGTGACTGGGGACCTCCATAGCAACATGGACAGTGTGGGGAGTCAACAGAGTTTGTTGGTATTTTGTATAGGTAACTGCGGAAGTAACCATGGCCTGTTCATAATTGTGTGACAGTTGAGCTAAACTGGCAGTTACCACTGGTGAAGATCTGGTCTGGTTTGGTATGGAAAGTTCCAACATAGTTCTTTTCCTTTGCTGGGTGTCGCATGCACCAATCGCTCCATTCCTGCATTATGGCTGCTCGGGTTACCCTCTTAAGGAAGGCTAAGGAGGTATGATAGTAGGTAGGTGGTTTTTCGAGAGTGGCCTTTTTTGCCAATTTGTCGGCAAGTTCGTTTCCAGGTACGTCTGTATGGCCAGGAACCCATTGTACTGTAATCGTAGTCTTAAGTGAATGGAGGTTGTTGGAGATATTGGAGAGTGCAAGAGAAGTGGACTGTCCAGGGCCGGATTTGAAAGTATTGAGACGTTGTATGGCAGCTTGATTATCTGTGAAGATCCAGATGTATCTTTTGGTGAGGTTATTACGTTGACATGTCTGAAAGCATGTTTTTGCAGCTTTAAGAATTCCAAGTAATTCGGGATCGTAAACTTCCTGTTGATGGCCCATTGGGTAGGTCGCTTCCATGACTGCTTCTCCTGTCATTTCCACAACGGTTCATGCCCCAATGTTTTCCTTCAACATTGATCCATCCGTATGACAAACAATATTGCGGTTATCGTTTTTCAACATTGCGTACTGTGCTTCATGGACTTTCGCTTCCTTTTCTTTTGGAAGCGGACTAATATGTGTTTTGACTCTGCGTTCGATCCATGGTGGGCAGGCAGTAGTAGAATAGGTTTCGATCTCCGAGCTGTTTGAGATAAATTGACTGAGGGTAGATAACATTTCGATGAGACGTGTTTCAAATTTGCGATTGTTTTGTTGCATGCTGTCGCAAGGAATCAAGGGTCCACTTGTATTATTGAACTCAGGAGATTCATAGAATGGAGGGAATGTCGATGGGCAACGTTGTTGGATTGGGTGCATTTCGGGAAATATGATTGTTCGAATTGCATATTTTTTTCACATGTGATTAAGTCGTACAGCTTCCGGTGGAGGGCAGCTTCGTTGTGCAAGGCTATTGTTGGTGATATACGGAAGGCTCCAGGTATACAACGAAGAGCTGTATTCTGAACTGTTTCAAACTTCGGTTGATACGTTGCTTGCCCTTTCCACCATACTTCGGCCCCAAAGTCGCAAACAGGTATAACACATGCATTGTATAGTTGGCAGACTGCGCTAGCAGGTAATCCTGATTCTTTCTTGGCTAGTAATTTGAGGGCTCCAAGGGCTCTTTTGCCATTGGCGGCCTTCAGCATAACATGGTGTTTGAAGTTGATTTTCCTGTCAAATCAAATACCAATCCACCTTACCACGTCTGGGCTGATACCCTTAGTGCCAGGGGAGTTGGTTGTACCATTGGGTAGGGTAACTGAGGTCTTCCTTTCTTCCATCAAATGCCAGTGCTGTTGTGCAGTTGGATAAGAAGTGTTCTACCCACAATAGAATTGGGATTGGGTAGCCCAGTTGTCGTAGGGTTTGGAGGAGGCGGACTTTGGATACATTGTCAAATGCGCCGCTTATATCCATAAAGAGGGCAGTGGTGATTTCTTTTGCATGCTTTCCTTGATCAATTTCATGTGTAAGTGCCATGGCGGCATCAATAGCAGAACGTTGTCTTCGTCCCCCTATTTGATCTTTGTGTAGTAGGTTGTATTTTTCAGCCATATATGCAAGTCGGTTTGCCATCAACTTTTCAAGGATTTTCCCAAGGCAAATGAGAAGACCAACAGGTCGGTAGGCCTTAGGTATTGAATAATCAGGTTTTCCTGGTTTGGGAATAATCACAGTCGTTGCTTGTAGCCAGCAGGTGGGGTGGTATCCTGTGGTTCCGAGTAATGAAAACAGACTGTTGAATTGTTCAGTGGCTGCTAAGTAGGCATTTCGGAGACAGTGAAAGGGAAGTCCATCAGGTCCGGGAGCTTTGCGTGGTGCAGAGGTAAAAATTGCTTCTTTGATTTAGGTGGGAGTAAATGTGACCCATGGCAGAGTTTGTCGATTGGTGACATCAGTCGGGGGAGGTGCGACTGGTGGGGGAGGGAACATTGTAGATCGGAAAAGGGCAGCCTTGTCTTCAAAAGTAACCGGTGTTGTGTTGGAGAATGACAGGGGTAATGTTCTCTGGGTTTTCCTTGGTTTGGTGTAATGGAGGGCAGTAAATATTTCAGTGCCTTGTGCATTTGCTACAAAGTCAATCCACATTGATGTTTTGGAGGTTCGAATATCTTGGAAGTATTGGTTCCAAACAGCTTTGAACTTGATATGATCGCTATCGAGGCGAGTTTTCTTCCATTGCTTCTGAGCTCGGTTCATATTTGTTCGGGAGATTCTGAGTTGGGGTGTCCACGAGCGCTTTGAATGCGTTGTAATTTGGAGGACAGGGGTGGATGCCTGTACTGCATCAAGAATCATGTCTCGTAGCAGTTCGGCAGATTTATCAAGGTTTGATTCGGTTGGCTGATCGTGTAGGTATTGCCAGACCATTCGTGAGGCATGGGAGAGTCTATTGAGAGTTTTGAAGAATATATCCCAATCTGTTTTATTCCAGTTGTATCTTATCGTGTTGGAGTCGGTGGTAACTAGTTCAGATTTGGCAGCAATATTGAATCAAATTGTTGCATGGTCTGAGCCAGTTGAAGTATTGTAATCCACTGCCCAGTTTATAACTGAGTCATGGATAGCTTGTGATGTAAAGGCAAGGTCGATAATAGAGGTTCCCTTGCCAGTTCGGTAATAGTATGTTGGGGTGTCCGGTTCATTGAGGAGGGAAAGGTTGTTGGTTTCCATGATCTGAACAATTTTGTCTGCGCGTTTGGGTGTTTTGATTTGTGAATTCCACCAGGCATGATGGGCATTCATATCACCAGCAATAATGTATCGTTCAGGCAATGGGATTTTGGTGAAGCATCTTGGATTGGTGTAGAGGTTAGAGGATCCTTCATGTTCATTATAAATATTGAAGACTGTGATCGGTGCAATTCAGAGAGTTGATATTTCAAGGACTTGAATATCTGGATCCTGGCTGATATCGGTAATTGGGGAGCATTTGATATAGGGGTTGTTTTTGGCCACATAGGCAATTGTCCTATTGTGTTTTCTTAAGATTTTAGGTGGTATCAGTAGCTCAAATCCTGGGTAGGTTGTAATGAATGTATTGTCTAGGTTGAATCCAGGTTCTTGGAGTAAAAGAAGGTCGGCCGTTCCAACTGCAAAGTCAAGAAGTGTATTGATAACTAAGGAGGAACGATTGCAATTATATTTTTTTATTTGAGTTTTTGTTGAAGAATAAGAAGGTTGTTTAGACATGGATAGGAGCGGGATGGTTTTTCATAAACTTGGCTCGTACTTTGGCATGGAGGGTGGTGATTGTTGTGCATTTTGAATCATTGGCCCGGTGATTTCCCTTGCAGTTGAAACATTTGACAATATCGTGGTCGCACTGTTTGCCTTTGCTGGGACATAATCCGCCCGAGTAGGAAGTAGTAGTATGAGGTTCGGCACATATATTACATATGGCCGGTTGTTTGCAGTGATGGTAGGAGTGGCCAAATTGTTGACAATTAGTATATTGATCAGTTGGCCGGGATGCCACATATCGTTCATCCTTGCGTGTTTTTCCGTCTACTTGAATTCCGTGGTCTTGTATAAGCTTTGCTTCGTGTTCAGTATGAACTGCAATAACCATTGTGGTTACTTTTTTATGTGGTCGGGTCTCTGGCTTTGTCAGAGATCGTGGTAGGGTTGTGAGCTTGATATGATTGTTGTTCATCTCAATATCTTCTATCAACAATTTCATTCCCGTTTCACACTCGGAACACATGATAATGTTGATGGAATGAACCTTCATTCGCATCCAGGTTTCCCTTTTTTTGAGACTCTGGGCGTTTGTATCAACTGAACCAACTGTGTCCTCAATAGCATCTTTGTGAGCTAGTACCAATTCAACAGGGCACGCATCAGCAGTAAGGAGGACCAGGTTGTGTTTGTAGTTTGCAGAAACATGGGCAATGTTGGCCAAGGGATCAGCCTGGCATCTGCGGAGGGTGGCATTGACTGCAAGTTTAAGTTGGGTAACGTTGGCAGTGACTGGTTGATCACTATGTCGGGCAATTACCAGTGTGCGTTGTTTTTTCGTAAGGGGGCGGAGATTAAAGGTGCATCCATTCTTGTCTTTCGGGGGGTCTTTCTTTGCGCATGCAGATGCAATTGCTGACCATAATGTGGGCTTAGGGGAAGTCCCTTCTGGGACTGCTGGTGTTTGTAGGTCTGGGGGTACTGGCGGTGCATCTTTCTGGGAGGCTTGAATTTGAACATGATATTCGACTCGTTGTCCAAGAGTGGCGATAGTATTGAAGGCAATTTCATGTTTGGTTTCACTTGAGGCCAAGCGAGTTGCCAATTTTCAGTTTTGGGTGGTAAGACGTTTGTTGATTTTAAGAATATCCTTGCGAAGTGGTTCAAGGATGGCTTTGAATACCTTATGAATTCGATCTTCGTCTTCATCGTTTGGATCCAATAGGTTGGTAATAGGGTCTTGATAATCTTTATCTTCAGAATCATCATCATCTTCAGAGCTTTGGTCTTCAATCTCATCATTTTCTGGGGCATCTCCAAGATTCAGATCTGCATCTCCAGGGTTTCCGATATTGTCTGGATTGGTTGGTTGTTGAGGTGAGGATGATGGTTGGAGTGGTCCAGAGGATGCTCTGTTATGAGCTGTTCCAATAGCCTTACGAGTACTCGAACATGAACGAGTAATATTGAGTTGTGGATATGGTGAGCGTGAATGCAGTCTGCATTAGCTGCCATATTTGCCCTTCCGTCCTCGTTTAGATATGTAGTCTGTTTGGACTGTACTTGATACAGCGGGGGCGTCCATTGCGGAAAGTAGGTCTGAACGTGGATTTGAGTAGAGATGCATTCCGTATGTACTGGAAGCACCAGGTGGGGGTGGAGGTGGTATAGGGTCTGACATGAATGTCTTGTCAGGGTTCACTGTATTCTAAATATGTTACAGTTATGGTAATTTTCTAAGTATTTTGAAATTGGTAAACATCTGACGTGTAAATGTTGTTATATGTAGCCTCGGTACCACCTGTACCCATAGGAATGTAAGTAGTAGTACTAGTTGACTACCTAATCACGAATGGCCAGCAGCACGCTATTGTAAGTCGGACATCATGTCTCCGCCACGTTCACATTTCGGCACCAATAGGTCATGATCTTGATTTTCCTGTTTTGACATTACTGGGAGAGTACGGCGAAGACTGTATCCTTGCTGACGTCGGATTATAGCACATATTCACCCCCTTCCTATGCCAATGCCAGAACTAGAACTTTGCATATGGTATCTTTTAATATTCAAAAAGCTTCTTCTGCTTCACTAAGCCAAGCGAAAGGCTAGATGCCGACTTCTCTAAGTCATGACTCACCTTTTTCAGCCCCCCTTCTTTTAACTTTACTCTTCTCCAACTTGCACATGCAGTACAGGGAACGGGTGGTGTAAACATAGTACTGTATAAACATATGGTAGTAGCCAGATCACCCAGGGAAACTTCAGATCTCTTTGATATTTCGGGGTCAGGACCATTCGCTAACTGCTTTCATTGTTGTTTCAAGTGTGTGATCTACATTCTGATTAATAGGAAATCTACAAAATTGAATTTCGTATCGAAATCAGGTACACTTGGACTTCTTTAGTTTTAGGATAGCTTTTTGCAGCAGTTGCAGAACTGATATAACATGGTCTAGATGTTCCTTTCTGGTTGAGCTATCAATCAATATGTCATCGAGATAAATGGCAACAAATTTGCATAGTTAACAGTTAGAGGCTAACAACCCGTTCATGATACCCATAAATAGGCTAGGCACATTCGCCAGTACAATATTAGGGGTTTCCCCTTTGCAGGTGTATGAGGTACTGTGAAAGTCCATGGCAATCCACGGTCAGCACTTTTCGAATGTTAGCTGACGTCACACCTGTGGTATTCCTTCAACTCAGCGCCAAAAAGTCTTCCACGACATCTATGGTAGACCAATACCAAGTCCCGACAATGCAGAATGATTAACCCACTTATTTATTAAATTATTTGTTCATCATACAGCATGCAGCTGGCAGGCTATGGCCATGAAGTACAGACAAATAACTATGAACAAGCACAACAAATGAAAGCGAACAAAGGAAAAATGAAAAACCCCTGGCTAGGTAGTACCGCTCCGTAGCCTCCTGTCATCCCTGCTCAAGTTATAAAGAAAAATTCAAGAAATCATAGTGGTCTGTATTTATTTATTTATTTATTTATTTATTTATTTATTTATTTATTTATTTATTTATTTATTTATTTATTTATTTATTTATTTATTTATTTATTTATTCATTATACAGCATGCAGCCCACAGGCTATGGCCAGTGAAGTAAAAACAAATAACCATGAACAAGCACAACACATGAAATCGAACAAAGGAAAAACTAAATACCCCTGGCTAGGTAACACCGCTCCGTAGCCTCCTGTCACCCCTGCGAAAGTTACCAAGAAATATTCAAGAAATCATAGTGGTCTGTAACACACTTTATACAATAGTGAAATATTTGTCAGTTTCGTTCTGCCTGATCCTGCATATCATACGGGTTCTCCCCCTGGAGTTTACCCTCCTCCACCCTTTCCCGTTCCCTTTCGCTCATTCTATCCCACCATACCTCCCCCTTCCTATTCTTCCTCATACCTCTCATCATCTTCTCCACTCTCACTCTGCTGTTCCTCCAGATCATTATTGATAGTTTCTTGACCTACAATCTGATTGTCACACTGCCCAAGGTGTTCATCATCACGGAATTGACCCAGGTACCACCTTCGTATTGCTACATGTGTGTCGTGCAGGAAATGTTTCAAAGGTTGCATTGCTATGTCGGTAAATAGAAGATACTTCCAGAGATATCGAGGGTGAACCACTCCAATATCTTTCCTAGTTCTTTGTCTTTCACGTTGATATAAGAGGCATCTCAAAAGAACATGTTCTGGTGACTGGAGACCTCTATAGTGACATGGGCAGTGGGGGGAGTCAACAGAATTCGTTGGTATTTTGTATAGGTAACTGCGGAAGTAACCATGGCCTGTTCGTAATTGTGTGACTGTTGAGGTAAACTGGCGGTTACCACTGGTGAAGATCTGATCTGGTTGGGTACGGAAAGTTCCAACATAGTTCTTTCCCTTTGCTGAGTGTCGCATCCACCACTCACTCCATTTCAGCATTTTAGCTGTTCGTATTATCCTCTTGAGGTAGGATAAGGAGGTATGATAGTAGGTAGGTGGGTTTTTGAGAGTGGCCTTTTTTGCTAACTTGTCAGCAAGTTTATTTCCAAGTACATCTGTATGGCCAGGAACCCATTGTACTGTGATCGTAGTCTTGAGTGCATAGAGGTTATTGGAGATATTGGAGAGTGCCAGGGAGGTGGACTGTCCAGGGTCAGGTTTGAAAGTATTGAGACGTTGTATAGCAGCTTGATTGTCTGTTAAGATCCATATATGTCTTTTGGTGAGGATATTACATTGACATATCTGAAAGCATTTCTGTGCAGCTTTATGAATTCCAAGTAATTCGGCATCGTAAACTTCTTGTTGATGGCCCATTGGGTAGGTCGCTTCTGTGACTGCTTCACCGGTCATTTCCACAACAGTTCCTGCCCCTATGTTTTCCTTCAATATTGATTCATCTGTATAACAAACAATATTGCGGTTATCGTTTTTCAACATTGCATTCTGTACTTCATAGTCTTTGGCTTCGTTTTCTTTTGAGTGGGGACTAATAGGTGTTTTGACTCTGCTTGGAATCCATGGTGGACAGGTAGTGATAGAGTAGGTTTCGATCTCCGAGCTGTTTAAGATCCATGGACTGATAGCAAATAACGTTTGGATGAGACGTGTTTCAAATTTGCGGTTGTTTTGTTGCATTCTGTCACAAGGAATTCCGGATCAATTTGTGTTACTGGACTCGGATGATTCATGAAATGGAGGGAACATCAATGGACAACATTGTCAGATTGGGTGTATTTCAGGAAATGTAAGTATTTGAATTGCATATTTTCTTCGCATGTGATTAAGTCATACAGCTATCGGGGGGAGGGCAGATTCATTGTGCAGGGCTATTGTTGGTGAGGTATGGAGCATAGTGGTCTGTAAAATACTTCGTACAATAGTGAAATATTTGTCAGTTTTGTTCTGCGTGGTCCTGCATTTCATGCGTGTTCTCTCCCTAGAATTCTTCTCCTCCTCTATTCCCCTTTCACCATCCCTCAGTCTATCGAACTACAACTCCCGCTTCCGATTCTTCATCATGACGCTCATAATCCTCTCCACTTTCACTCCGATGTTCCTCTACCTCATTGTTGACAGTTTCCTGATCTACAATCCAATTGTTACCCTGCCCAAGGTTTATATCATCACGGAATTGGCACAGGTACCACCTTCGGGTTACTATATGTGTGTCATACAGCAAATATGTCAAAGGTTGCATTGCTTTGTCGGTATATAGAAGATACTTTGAGAGATATCGAGGGTGAACCACTCCAATATCTTTCCTCATTCTTTGTCTTTTGCATTGATATAAGAAGCATCTCAAAAGAAGATGTTCTGGTGACTGGAGACCTCCATAGGCACATAGACAGTGGGGGGAGTCAACGGAATTCGTTGGTATTTTGAATAGGTAACTGCGGAGGTAACCATGGCCAGTTCATAATTATGTGACAGTTGAGGTAAACTGGTGGTTAGCACTGGGGAAGATGTGGTCAGGTTTGATAGGGAATATTCAAATATAGTTCTTTCTCTTTGCTGGGTGTCGCATCCACCACTCACTCCATTCCAACATGTTACCTGCTCAGATTACCCTCTTGAGATAGGATAAGGAGGTATGATAGAAGGTAGGTGGTTTTTCTAGATTGGTATTTTTTACCAACCTGTCGGCAAGTTCGTTTCCAGATACATCTGTATGGTCAGAAAATTAATTTACTGTGATTGTAGTCTTCAGTTCATGGAGGTTGTTGGAGACATTGGGAAGTGCCAGGGAAGTGGACTGTCCAGCGCCAAATTTGAAAGTATTGAGAGGTAGCATGGCAGTGTGATTTTGTGTGAAGATCTATATGTATCTTTTGGTGAGGTTATTACGTTGACATATCTGAAAGCATTTCTGTGCAGCTTTACGAATTCCAAGAAATTCAGCATCTTAAACTTCTTGTTGATGGCCCATTGGGTAGGTCGCTTCCATGACTGCTTCTCCTGTCATTTCCACAAAGGTTCCTGCCCCTTTGTTTCCCTTCAATATTGATCTATCTGTATAGCAAACAATATTGCGGTTATCTTTTTTCAACATTGCGTACTGTGCTTTGTGGTCTTTGGCTTCCTTTTCTTTTCAGAGGGGACTAATAGGTGTTTTGACTCTGCTTTCAATCAATGGTGGAAAGGCAGTGATAGAGTAGATTTCGATCTCGATCTGTTTGAGATCTATGGACTGAGGATAGATAACATTTGGATGAGACGTGTTTCACAATTGCAGTTATTTTGTTGCATGCTGTTCCAAGCATTCAAGGGTCCATTTATATTGCTAGATACCGGAGATTCATACAATGGGGGAACGTCAATGGACAATGTTGTTGTATTGGATGCATTTCAGGATAAGTAAGTATTCGAATTGCATATTTTCTTCACATGTGATTAGGTCATACAGCTAGCGGGGGGAGGGCAGATTCATTGTGTAGGACTATTGTTGGTGATGTACGGAAGACTCCAAGTATACAACAAACGGCCGTATTCTGAATTTTGTCAAACATCTGTTCATACGTTGCTTGCCCCTTCCACCAAACTTCAGCCCCGAAGTTCCAAACAGGTATAACACATGCATTGTATAGTTGGCAGACTGTGCTAGGTATGAATTATGATTTTGTATTGGCTAGTGATTTGAGGACTCCAAGGGCTCTTTTGCTACATGTGGCCTTCAGCAGAACATGGTGTTTGATGTTGATTTTCCTGTCAAACCAAATACTAATGCACCTTACTACATTAGAACTGTTGCCCTGTGTACCAGGGAAAATGGTTGTGCCAGTGGGTACGGTAATTGTTTCATCATTTGTGGTATTGCCATTTCGTTTATTGGGGAAATGCATCATCTCTGACTTTGAGTCGTCAAAACGTACAGCATTGTTTTCGGTCCATTTGAAAGCTGTTCGTGCAGCTGCTTCCTGGCAACGTGTATTCTAGGCTTTTCATTTACTTCGAACCACAATTGCAACATCCTCAATGTAGCCTGGAGTCCAGGGGATGGGGTAGTGGATTGTGAGTGCGTAGAAGAGAGGACTGAGATACTGGAGGAACAGAATTGGTAAAGCGGGTGATCCTTGGGGGATTCCTGTTCAGACACGGCTGAGGTCTTCCTTTATTCCATCGAATAGGTTGGTAGGCCTTTGGTATTGAATAATCAGGTTTTCCTGGTTTGGGAATAATCACAGTTATTGCTTGTCGCCAGCAGGTAGGGTGGTATCCTGTGGTTCCGAGTAATGCAAACAGACTGTTGAATTAATCGGTGGCTACTAAGTAGGAATGTCAGGGATAGTGAAAGGGAAGTCTGTCAGGTCTGGGGGCTTTGCATGGTGCAGATGTAAAGATTGGTTGTTTGATTTCGGTAGGGGTAAATGTGATCTATGGCAGGGTTTGTCAATTGCTGATATCAGTCAGGGGAGGTGGAACTGGCGGAGGAGGGAATATTGTAGAGTGGAACAGGACAGCCTTTTCTTCAAAAGTAACAGCTGTTAGGTTGGAGAATGACAGGGGTGGTGTACTCTGGATTTTCCTTGGTTTGGTGTAACGGAGGGCGGTAAATATTTCACTGCTTTGTGCATTTGCTGAAAATTCAATCCACATTGATTGTTGGAGGTGCGAATATCCTGGAAGTATTGGTTCCAAAGAGCTTTGAACTTGATATGATCGCTGTCCAGTCGAGTTTTCTTCCACTGCTTCTGGGCTCAGTTGATTTTTGTTCAGGAGATTCTGAGCTGAGGTGTCCACCAGTGTTTCAAATGCGTCGTAAGGTGGAGGACATGATCAACCCACGTGGAGGCAGTATATCGTCTCGATTGGACAGCAATAGTTTAACCACTTAGTTGACAGATGCATCACTATGGACACTTAGGCTAGGGACCTGGTACGCCGGAAAGACTCTCCTGCAAACAAGTAACAGTATTCGATCTCAGGGACTGTACTATGAGTGGACTGGAATACTTAAAGCTCATATGTTAACTGCACCCCAGTAGTTACAGTAACCTGTGGAGAACATGTGCTTCGATCTTACTACCGATGACATGGCTGGCCAAATTACGGGAATGTTGAGAGTACAACTCTGTCAAGAACGTAAAACGCAATGGTGGTGAGATACGTGGCATAGTATCGCTTGGTTGCCGAGATATATCCATGGAGTTAAACATCTTCTTGTAGCCCTCTATCCTATTCACCATTGAGTGATGAGATTTAAGTGGAATTAATAATTCGATGAATGCATCAACTTTCGTTGTCCAACCCTGTTGTCTGAATCCCCTTTTTTATTTATTTATTTATTTATTCATCATACAGCATGCAGCCTGCAGGCTATGGCCGGTGAAGTACAAACACATAACAATGAACCAGCACAACAAATGAAACTGAACAAAGGAAAAATGAAAAACTCCTGACTAGGTAGTACCACTCCGCAGCCTCCTGTCACCCCTGCTCTAGTTACAAAGAAATATTCAAGAAATCATAGTGGTCTGTAACAAACTTTGTACAATAGTGACAAATGTGTCAGTTATGTGCTGCTCGGTCCTGCATATCATGCGGGTTCTCCCCCTGGAGTTTACCCTCCTCCACCCTTCCCCTTTCACCTTCACTTATTCCCTCCAACCACCCCTCCCCCTTCTGATTCTTCATCCTGCCCCTTATCTTCCTCTCCACTCTCACTATGATGTTCCTCCTCCTCATTGTTGACAGTTTCCTGACCTACCCTCCGATTGTCACCCTGCCCAAGGTGTTCATCATCACGGAACTGGCCCAGGTACCACCTTCGTGTTGCTATATCTGTGTCGTTCAGAAAATGCTTCAAAGATTTCATTGCTTTGTCGGTATATAGAAGATACTTCCAGAGATATCGAGGGTGAACCACTCCAATATCTTTCCGTATTCTTTGTCTTTCACACTGATATAAGGGACATCTCAAAAGAAGATATTCTGGTGACTGGGGACCTGCATAGCGATATGGGCAGTGGAAGGAGTCAACAGAGTTCGTTCGTATTTTGTATAGGTAACTGTGGAAGTAACCATAGCCTGTTCATAATTGTATGACCGTTGAGGTGAACTGGCGGTTACCACTGGTGAAGATATTGTCTGGTTGAGTACGGAAAGTTCCAACATAGTTCTTTCCCTTTGCTTGGTATCGCATCCACCACTCACTCCATTCCTGAATTTTAGCTGCTTTGATAACCCTCTTGAGGTAGGATATGGAGGTATTATAGTAGGTATGTGGTTTTTTGAGAGTGGCCTTTTTTGCTAACTTGTCAGCAAGTTCATTTCAAGGTACATCTGTATGGCCAGGAACCCATTGTACTGTAATCGTAGTCTTGAGTGTATTGAGGTTGTTGGAGATATTGCAGAGTGACAGGGAAGTGGACTGTCCAGGGCAAGATCTGACAGTATTAAGACATTGTATGGTAGCTTGATTGTCTGTAATGATCTATATGTGTCTTTTGGTGAGGTTAATATGTTGATATATCTGAAAACATTTCTTTGCAGATTTAAGAATTCCAAGTAATTCAGCATCGTAAACTTCTTGTTGATGGCCCATTGGATAGGTTGCTTCCATGACAGCTTCTCCGGTCATTTCTACAACAGTTCCTTATCCTATGTTTTCCTTCAACATTGTTCCATCCGTATAACAAACAATATTGTGGTCATCGTTTTTCAACATTGCGTACTGTGCTTCATGGGCTTTAGCTTCCTTTTCTTTTGAGAGGGGGCTGATATGTATTTTGACTCTGCTTTCAATCCATAGTGGACAGACAGTAGTAGAGTAGGTTTCGATCTCTGAGCTGTTTGAGATCCATGGACTGAGAGTAGATAATGTTTGGATGAGATGTGTTTCAAATTTGCGGTTATTTTGTTGCATGCTATCCCAAGGAATCCAGGGTCGATTTGTATTACTGAAATCAGGAGATTCATAGAATGGAGGGAGAGTCGATGGACAATGTTGTCGGATTGGGTGTATTTCAGGAAATGTAAGAATTCGAATTGCGTATTTTCTTCGCATGTAATTAAGTTGTACAGCTACCTGGGGGAGGGCAGATTCATTGTGTAGGGCTATTGTTGGTGAAGTATGGAAGGATCCAAGTATACAACGAAGGGCCGTATTCTGAACTGTCTCAAACTTCTGTTGATATGTTGCTTGCCCCTTCCACCACACTTTGGCCCCGAAGTGGCAGACAGGTATAAAACATGCATTGTATAGTTGGCGTACTGCGCTGGGGGTTTATCCTGATTCTGCATTGGCTAGTGATTTGATTGCTCCAAGGGCTCTTTTGCCACTTGTGGCCTTCAGCATAACATGGTGTTTGAAGTTGATGTTTCTGTCAAACCAGATACCAATCCACCTTACTACATCTGGGCTGATGCCCTTTGTACCTGGGGAAATGGTTGTGCCATTGGGTAGGGTAATCTTTTCGTCATCTGTGGTATCCCCATTTCGTTTATTGTGGAAATGAATCATCTCGGACTTTGAATCGTCAAATCATACAGCATTGTTTTCAGCCCATTTAAATGCTGTTCATATAGCTGCTTCCCGGTAACATATATTATAGGCTTTTGTTTTACTTCGAACCACAATTGCAACATTGTCAATGTAGCTTGGGGTCCAGAATCAGGGATAGTGGGTTGTGGGTTTATAAAAGAAAGGACTGAGATACAGGAGGAACAGAATTGGTGATGCGGGTAATCCTTGGGAGATTCCTGTTCAGACAGGACTGAGGTCTTCCTTTCTTCCATCAAATACCAGTGCCATTGGGCGGTTGGATAACAAGTGTTCTACCCACAATAGAATTTGTATTGGGTAGCCCAGTTGTCATAGGGTTTGGAGGAGGCGGTCTTTGGATACATTGTCAAATGCGCCGCTTATATCCATAAAGAGGGCAGTGGTGATTTCATTTGCGTGCTTTCCTTGTTCAATTTCATGTGTAAGTGCCATGGCGGCATCAATAGCAGAATATTGTCTTCATCCCCCTATTTGATCTTTGTGTAGTAGGTTGTATTTTTCAGCCATATATGCAAGTCGGTTTGCCATCAGCTTTTCAAGGATCTTCCCAAGGCAAT
>MU122119.1:257700-276485 GCA_014904905.1 Wilcoxina mikolae CBS 423.85
TAGGCCTTCGGTATTGAATGATCAGGTTTTCCTGGTTTGGGAATAATCACAGTCGTTGCTTGTCGCCAGCAGGTGGGGTGGTATCCTGTGGTTCCAAGTAATGCAAACTGACTGTTGAATTGTTCGGTGGCTGCTAAGTGGGCATTTCGGAGACAGTGAAAGGGAAGTCCATCAGGTCTGGGGGCTTTGTGTGGTGCCGAGGTAAAAATTGCTTCTTTGTTTTCGGGAGGGGTAATTGTAACCCAGGGTAGGGTTTGTCGAATACTGACATCAGTCGGGGGAGGTACTACTGGTGGGGGAGGAAACATTGTAGATTGGAAAAGGGCAGCCTTTTCTTCAAAAGTACCCGCTGTTGTGTTGGAGAATGACAGGGGTAGTGTTCTCTGGGTTTTCCTTGGTTTGGTGTAATGGAGGGCCGTAAATATTTCAGTGCCTTGTGCATTTGCTAAAAAGTCAATCCACATTAATGTTTTGGAGGTGCGAATATCCCGGAAGTATTTGTTACGAACAGCTTTGAACTTGATATGATCGCTGTCAAGGCGAGTTTTCTTCCATTGCTTCTGAGCTCGGTTCATATTTGTTCGGGAGATTCTGCATTGGGGGGTCCACCAGCACTTCGAATGCGTTGTAAGTTGGAATACAGGGGTAGATGCCTTTACTGCATCAAGAATCATGTCTCGTAGCAGTTCGGCAGATGTATCAAGGTTTGATTCGGTTGACTGTTCGTGTAGGTATTGCCAAACCATTCGTGAGGCATGGGAGATTGTATTGAGAGTTTTGGAGAATATGTACCAATCTGTTTTATTCCAGTTGTATCTTATCGTGTTTGAGTCGGTGGTAACTAGTTCAGATTCTGCAACAATATCAAATCGAATTGATGCATGGTCTGAGCCAGTTGAAGTATTGTCATCCACTGCCCAATTTATAACTGAGTCATGGATAGCTTGTGATGTCAAGGCAAGGTCGATAATAGAGATTCCCTTGCCAGTTGGTAATAGTATCTTGGGGTGTCCAGTTCGTTGAGAAGGGAAAGGTTGTTAGTTTCCATGATTTGAACAATTTCGTCTACGCGTTTTGGTGTTTTGATTTGTGAATTCAACCAGGTCTGATGGGCATTCATATCACCATTAATTATACATCGTTCAGGCAATGGGATATTGGTGAAGCTTCTTGGGATAATGTAGAGGTTAGAGAATCCTTCATGTTCATTATAAATATTGAAGACTGTGATCGGTGCAGTTGAGGGAGTTAATATTTCAAGGACTTGAATATCTGGATCCTGGCTGATGTTGGTACGTGGGGAGCATTTGATATAGGGGTTGTTCTTGGCCACGTAGACGATTGTCCTATTCTATTTTATTATGTTTTTGGGTGGTATCAGTAGCTCAAATTCTGGATGTGTTGTAAGGAATGTATTGTCTGGGTTGAATCCAGGTTCTTGGAGCAAAAGAAGGTCAGCTGTTCCAATTGCAAAGTCAAGAAGTGTATTGATAACTAAGGAGGAACGGTTGCAATTATGTTGTATTATTCGAATTTGTGTTGATGAATAAGAAGGTTGTTTAGGCATGGATGGGGGCTGGGTGGTCTTTCATAAACTTGGCTCGTACTTCGGCATAGAGGGTGGTGATTGTTGAGCATTTGGAATCTATGGCCTGGTGATTTCCCTTGCAGTTGAAACATTTGACAATATCATGGTCGCACTGTTTGCCTTTGCTCGGACATGATCCACATGAGTGTGAAGTGGTAGTATGAGGTTCGGCACATATATTACATATGGCAGGTTGTTTGCAGCGGAGGTAAGAATGACCAAATTGTTGACAATTGGTACATTGCTCTCTTGGTGTCTGCATCCCCTCATTCAGTCCAGAAGGAAAGCAAACGGGCATAGTTGCTAAATGGCAAAATCTGGCGATATGAGGATAACCTGCATAGATATCTTTCACCTTAACACCTACCAAAGGTCAAACAGAACAGAAGTCCAACCTACTGAGATCGAGTAACCAGCCTAACGATCGGAGGGCATAACACTCTCAGTAGAAACGCCGAAGTCATAGATGAGTGAGATCGAGTCATTCTGCACCGTCTAGAAAAGAACCATCTTTGTGCTCCCAAAGTAACAAGGTAACTTCTAGCAGCAATCCACAGTCAGAATACACCGGCGGACAAGAACCTAAAATATTATTTAGTTTTCTACCCGTTAATAATTACTATATCTATATGAATTTTCGAGACCTTGATTCCACTGTGGTGTCCATTCATACTCTTTACCAATCAGCCATCACTGTAGATGAGTTCCGCTTCAATGTACTCTTCTGCCTAGTCTATAACATTACTGAAGAATACTTGCACTGGTATTAAACCAGTCAACTCTCATTTGAATATCAGGAAGACGGCTCGCAAGAATACCTTCAAGACTTCTACAATTTCTATGAAGTAGACAGCTATTCTTATTCAGAGATATTAAGTAAATCTGTAATATTAAAAAGATAGAACCGTCCACTTGTAGAGCCCATCTTTAGTTGAGAATGCTATCTTTTAGCGTCCTGCGGCATATATATGTATATGATGATATCCTGCAGTCAAGTCTATCTTTGAGAAATAAGTTGATCCACCTAATGGCTGCACCAGCTCTTCGATATTCAGTAATGGGTATCGATCTTTCTTTGTGATTTGATTGACCACACGGTAATCTATGCAAATTCATGAACCCCCATCGTCTTTTGGTACACATAGTACTGGAGTGCCACAATGGCTGTTGGTCGGGCATATCCATCAAGTCCCAAATGCATTCTCTAATTGATATTGCAGTTTCACATCTTCTTTGGGTGACAGTTTGTATGGGAGCCTGTATGGGACCTTCTTATCATCATCAGGTGTGATCTAAATCTTGAACTGTGGCTTACTCCGTGTTGTATCATATGTCGGTTCAGCAAATAGGCCACACTGCTCAACATTTCGGAACATTTCTCCAAATTAATCTGGTGACTTCTTGACCTCAGGTATTTCTTCGGCATTGTATCGCACACAGACTATAAATGCTCTAGCCAAGAGGTGGTGGCTCGTGCGATGGAGTTGCTTCTCATCAACAATTTCAGTACCTATAGTACAAGCAGCCTTTTTCACTACATCCTTATCTAGTTCGCCGTCGCCCCGCCAGCCGCGCAGATGGTAGATCCCGGTCGCCTTTCCCTATCATCCCATGATATCTCACCCTGCGTTATCCACATCTCATTCATATGATGGTCGATACTGTATGTTCCATTGATATTCCACATCCAATGCTTTCCAAGGATAACATCAAATCCCTTTACATTGTAGACTGTGAACCATCCTGTGTATGAATAACTATCGTCCCCGAGCCTGAGTTATAGGCGTACTTGTTGTCATCTTTCAATGCCGTCATAAACCCTATCATTGGCTATTTCGATGATCATCCAGCCACCATTTCGTTCTTCTAGTATTGGGTCCTTTTTCCTCAACTTTTCCAATGTTGCTCTCTGTGTGTAATTCTCTGATAGTCCATCATCTTGCGCTGTTTTGGCTGCTCATCTACAATATGTGTCATCTCCCTTTTTGTATCAAGACTTCCCGTCAAAACGAAAAAGGTCTAACGTATCGCTATTACTGATTTTGAGATGATGATAATGAGTGAACTATTTCATTGAAGTAGACACAGTAGTAGTTTTAGTTTTAGAAAGTCAATTCGCAGCTGATTACTCCCATTGCCATTTCCCGAGTTCAAATTATCCAAATCAGTATTATCATCATTTGTACTGTGGGATAATTCCTGCACTTTAGGTTCCTTGGCATTGTTATTTTCTCCTCCCAGTATCTGTGCCAAGCGGAGGCTCTGTTACTTTCCTCCATCTCCCCCTCCGTAGCCACCTTTCTTGCAGCCGCTATGGGAGCTTCTGCACCTGTTTGTTCTCTCCTTCTCTTTTACATCAGAGGCCTTCTTATCATTGGCTAGTTTCTGTTCTCTCCATGCGGACAGAATCTTGTCCTTGTTTGGGTATCTGCGGATGGGGTGGCCTACTTCACCATATGTGTAACAACTCTGATCACCACTGCAACCACCGCTGCTGCTGTCACCATCATTCTGTATATCCTCCATTTTCTAAAACGTTGTCGACATCGGGTGGTTCTTTGAGTTTAGCATGGTATCCACTTGAGAGACATGCTGAATAACATCTTTGAGCAATGCTGTAGGCTGATTTCCCAATTTCTCAATCAAAGTCTTGAATGCTTCTGGGTTGCTCTCGACTTTGAACTGGTATGAGTCATGAAGGTGTTCGTCAGAGAGTGGTGCATGGGATTCCATATGGTCTCGAAGTACTTGGAAACGTTCAATAAAGGTGTAAATACGCTCGCTGCTTTTTATTCTGAGTTACTCCCACTCGCGTTTCAGTGTGATAACAGCATAGTGAGGGACAAAGGCTTCTTTGACTGCAGCTACAAAGTCTTCCTAAGCTCTGTCTGCACTTGTGTGCACCGGAAAACGGTGATTGGCACAAACTGCAGCTTTGTCTTGAAACTGAAGCAGTGCCGCAGTGTCCTGACCGTTGGTCAATAGAATTTCCAAGTCGTCTGTCAAGTTCAAATCCTGGGCACGTGATCCAAAGTGCCGGTGCAGAGTAGACAACAAGGAGGTGACTGCATTCAGAGTTCTTGTATCATTGTAAGTTGGCAATCCCATCATCTTGACATTGAAAGTAAGATTGTTGCAGCTAACGTGCGGGGTGTCGGCAGGTGTAAAGCCAGCTTTCACTTGATTCAAGGCTTCCTTTGTAGCGTTCAGTTCCACCATGGCCGAGTCTATCATTTTGCTGATCATATCTCTCTCGTCTTCAGCGGTTATCAATGGTGATGATATTTCGTCGACTCCTTGTAAGGCTACACTCAAATTTGGCTTGTATTGACTTATTGAGTACGTTCTCAGCGGTGATTTCTCATTTCAACTTTGCCATCTCTTAGATTGTGTCATTCACCAGCAGTGGCACTGTTTCATCTTTCATGTCGTGTGTGTCCTGTTACACCAATCTCTCACGCTCTACCTGTTTCGCCCTGAGGGCCCCCTCCTTGTCTCCTAGCTTTTTCTCCAAATCGACAAGCTCATCGACGATGGCGTCCTGTTCTCAATCGGCATCGTTGTATATTCAGATGAGATGTTTGACCTGTTTACGGTATTCATCCTCGACGGTATGGAATCAATTGGCGACCTCGTTGGAGATATCTATCTGTGCGATTACTGGTGGATGGTTGATGATCTATACTTGGTGGCCTTGATCGTCATTGGACCGCAATTTGAGAATGCTGAAATTCTGTGGCCACACATCAGGAAAGACGTAGCTAGCCCTAGGAGCTCTCAACATACACGTCATATGTGAGCTATCATCCTTTCAATCCTTATCAGGGTTAGGGTACGTGGCAGCACGTATTATTTTTTGTTATTGTGGTATTTCATTGTGCGAAATTTATTTTGTTCGCTGTCAGAAAGTTATCTGTGATCGTTCTAACTACTGTACCTCTAATCAACTTGGACTCCAATACGTATAAGGTACAGAAGAAGGCAATTGGGAAGTGTTGCTACCAATATAGTAGTGTGAAGTAATGATAGTCTATTCTTAGTCTAAATGAGCAGTGTCTATACTTGCGGATCCCCTAGCATCATGGGTGCACACATATCTCCTTCTGACCCGTACCCTCCACTGAGCCACACTGTATATCAACCCCTTCTCTTCACCGAATCTTTATTACCTTTATCGCAAGCCAGTCCTGAAAAGCAGTAAGGGTACTACCAGTACTAGTAAATTTGCAGTGACAATTCTGATGTTATAGCCATTATAAATATTCTGCATATATGTGACCATCAAAGACATTATTAGCTATGATTGAAACTCAGGTGTTTTCATTTATAACATATTTCAGGTATCTTTATACTTTCAATAGCATGCACTGGCAGAGTTTTGAGTCAGTAATCTCTATCCAATACTTGTCAGTACTGTAGATGACTGCATAGATGCTCATCCGATTTCCCTGATTTGGTAACCGCACAAGTAATATCATGTAGATTTATTTTTTTATTTATTCATCATTCAGTATGCAGCCTGCAGGCTATAGCTGGTGAAGTACAAACAAATCACCATGAACAAGTACAAGAAATGAAACTGAACAAAGGAAAAACGAAAAACCCCTGGCTAGGTAGTACCGCTCTGCAGCCTCCTGTCACCCCTGCTCTAGTTACAAAGAAATATTCAAGAAATCATAGTGGTCTGTAATATACTTCGTATAATAGTGAACAATTTGTTAGTTTCGTTCTGCCTGGTCCTGCAAATCTCATGCGGGTTCTCCCTCTGGAGTTTACCCTCCTCCACCCTTGGAGTTAATATGATGTAGAGATTTAATGATATATAAAGATAGTACTCAAACAACGCGAATTGAATTTTTGACAATGTGATCGTAGGTGATCCCACTTCTAATGTACCTAGTGATGTTCAAAGTTTAAGGTGCAATATCTTTTTACTTTCCATCTGCTATTCTCACTGCTGATTTATATTTGTATATTTTTATGGATTCTTGTGTACCTTTTCCTTTGTTACTTATACATTATATGGCAGTCTATTTTTAATTTTGGTCCTAAATTCTCCTGTACATTAGCTTTAACTTAATCTTATATATGACTGAAGTGGAGTTGAATTGGTTAATTCAATTGGCTGTGAATAATTGATATTCTTGGGGTGAAAATTATAAACAAGTACAGCTATGGGTCAGTATTTATACGTATTCTATAACTTTGTGAATTGACAAGTATCAGCAGCCAAATATTTTTTGCTATGTATTGCTGTCAAGTGATAGAGAGTTTGAGATCCCATCAAAAGATAATGGTTTCGGCCTTTGACTTCTGTCTTTAGAGTGATAGTCAACTAAATCAAGTGCTCTACATTTATAAATATACTCCAACTCTCAACCCTTTGAACAGAAGTTACAGAACGAAAACAAATAAAATTTTTTATCTAGTATTATAGATCAACAGATTAAATGATAAAGATTAATTCTATACATTCTGGAGTAGTTATGATAGAGGTAATCAGCTTTAAAATCCCAGTAATTTGTATGGAAGCCAGAAAAAAAGTAGACACCTTGATACCTCTTGGTACCTCTTGGCACACCTTTTTTACAGTATCTTATTGGCCAAAAGCAATTACTCAGCAGCAAAAACCATGTCAGTTTCCCTTTTGGGATATCACATGATAGGGGAGACTGTTCCTAACCCTGAATATTGCGGCTCCCCTGGTAAAATTAAAATGTGCAAAACATGCTATCTCACTCGACTCCACTTTAACCCCTGTCATCCCCCTGGCCATGGCTGAGCAAAAACGTAGACACCGACCCCGTTTAGATGCGCCCCACAATAGTCCCCACCCACCGCCTGCAGCACCAGCACTGTTCTTTGCGCGTGAACGTCTAGAACGATCATGCGGCTAATCTCCGTTTTATTTTTGAATTCCCACCCCTCCCTTCCATTCATCCCTATCCTTCCATTATATCATACCGACTTCTGCGCAAATAAATAAATATTCCGACCATATAGAGTACCAGCCAGCGAGGATCTTGCGAGAAAAAAAAATGTCTACCCCAGACCCCGGCAACCCCGCTAGTTCTGTCAACGATGATCGGCAACTGAAACTATCACCACCTGCTTCCATCACCCCTGGCAAGGGGAAAGGGAAACCAAGTGAGAAAGAGGTGCTGGATGCTGCCGTGATCGGTGTATGTACTTGCTCTTTGCGCTGCAGTGCACTCACACTGTACCGTTCGATTTGATGCACTCGCTGATAATCTGGTGCCATGTTGAAAATACAGACAAATAACAGTTCAATCGTCTCCAAACGCAGCGTGGAGAGACTGTACTCAAAGGAAAACGAGCACCAGTTCCTTCGTTACTTTGTGAAGAAGCCACACCGCAGGTCTCCCATGGTACGTTCAGTCCCCACTGACAGCTAGTGTATATGCCTCTAAGCCGTGGTGAAGATCAATAGGGGATACTGGGTACGGATGCAGGCTGTCGAATATGTAGTACATTGGTTTCTGCACGAAGAATTGCCACAACTGCCTGTGCCTAAGAAAAAAGTTGTGGTAAACTTGGGATGCGGATAGTTGGTACTCCTTCTGACACTCTAGTCCATCTGTTGGCATATACCTCCTGCCACTGCTGCAGTTTGTGTTTTTTTTTTCTTTGGATTTGCGTTCGGTTCTAACGATAAACAGTGATCCGTTGCCATTCCAATTCCTTTCAAAAGAGAACCCGAATGCTGAAGTTCTTTACGTTGACATCGATTATCCCGAGTTAATTGCCATCAAGGCTTCCATCGTAGCTCAAACTCCCGAGCTGTACTGCCTCCTCACTGAAACTCGACATCACGCCACTCCGGTGGACCATGTTTACTATAAGAGCAAGCAATATCTTGCACTTGGGTGCGATTTGAGAGATCTTCGGACACTCCAGAGACTATTTGAACACCATAGGCTGGTGGATGCTGCAATCTTCTTCACGGCTGAGGTTTCCCTTACATATATGGCTCGCAATTCTGTTGACGAGCTTGTAAAATGGGCGGCAAATCTGCCTGACGGTAATCCGAGATATTACATCCTCCTGTGCCCCGCTTATTATTGCTGCCAGTACGCTTTTCTATTCTTGAACAAATCCTTCCATCTGGCCCTCACCACCCGTTTGCTCGGACCATGCTCAAACACTTTGAATCACTCTCGACCCCTCTCAAATCAGTCTCCGCGTACCCGCAACTAAGAGACCATATTCGCCGGTTTTCGTCTCGGGGCTGGAAATCTGTAGATGCCTGCGATCTTCTCGCCTTCTGGAGTAACCGGATCCCGCACTCTGAACGAGAGAGGATAGACACAATCCAAGGAGAACCATTTGACGAGTTTGAAGAATTTTACATATTTTGCCAGCACTATTTTATATTATATGCCCACAATGGCAGCAATCCTCACACCCCATTCCACTCCCCCGGCATCTTATGGAGCGCTGGCGGGGAATACAGCCGGTTTCCTTCAACTAACAGTACAACTAGTTCCGACGAAAACACGCCTTGTACGGGATTTAGCGCAGAGTTTACAGCTTCGCCCACTTTGAAGCGAAGATTTGGAGCTGCTGCGTCTATTGGCTGGGATAGTTTGGTGTATCAGGGAGGGCAAGGCCAAACAGCTAGGCTTGGGACGTCCTTGTGTATCACGCATTCAGACCAGGGCGTCGGGCTCGCGAAAGGAAGTGGCCCTGGTGTAAGAGTGTGCCACACGATGACAACGCTTCCAAATGGTAAGGTATTATTGGTTGGGGGAAGAACATCACCAGATAAGCCCTTGAAAGATACCTGGTTGTTGGACGCCGGTGTGTGGCAGAAGGTTGATGATATTCCGAGCGCAAGATATCGTCACTCTGCTACATCAGTCCCTGGCGATCGGATCCTTGTGTATGGGGGGCGAGGCGAGAATAGGTCTACGCTTGGCGATTGGTTACTCTGGTCGGAGGATCGAGGTTGGAGGGCTCTCCCAGCTCTAGGAACTTCACTGCCGTTTGACCCCTCCCCGTCTGCAAGACAAGTAACACGCTGATATGAATGTCTTGTTCCTATTTCAAAGATCACCGAGATTCTCTACCGGTCTTTGTTGGACCGATCGTGAATTCGGCGCTATAGGAGGAGGTCTGGATGCCAAAGGAGATGTATTAGACGATATGTGGCGTTTGTATGTTCCGGACTACCGCTACTCCCGATCTCGCGCTTACTGTTACCTAGGGAATTACATGAGGATCCAATGACGGGAAATGAGACGCTGAGAGCTTTCTGGTCCATGGTCAACGTTCTATCTCGCCGGAATCTTTGGAAAAGGTTTGGTGGACAGATGATATATGCCGGGTTTGGAAAGATTTTGTACGTTGGAGGAGTCAGTGGTCTAGGGTTGATGAAATGTGAAAATGAAATTTTAGAAGTTGATTGTAATAAGGTCGGTTGGATTCCTTTAGCCGCATTCTACGCATGTAGTCGTGCTAACCGCATTAGCAGGTCACGGTGAGGGCAGTTCATGCTGGATTTCCGAAGGATAGGACACCATTTCTAGTGGGTCACTCTGTGGTTTGTCTGCAGGAGCGTGTGGTTATATGTGGAGGCGGTGGTGTGTGTTTTAGCATGGGCTCTTGCACAAACGATGGCATATGGACGCTGAGTGGCAACGAGAAGTACGATTACTGGAGATTTATTGAGGAAGGCCAAGGTTTGGAGGACATTCAGAAGGATATGTACATGCTAATGCCAGACTCACCAATTCCAGAAACCCTAGAAGAGGGACAACTGGATGGCTGTGGATCATTGCCGGGTATTCTAGATGTCAAAAGGGTCAGCATCAGTTCTCCTGAGGAATTCAGAAAAATTGTAGAGGCAGGGGAGCCGGTCGTTCTGCAGGGCCTGAACATAGGCTCCTGTGTCGATTCTTGGACACCGGAATACCTCAAATCTACCGTGGGCAATAACCGCCAGGTTGTAGTGCATATAACTCGATCTTCCGCAATGTCATTTCAGCAAAAGAACTTCAAGTATCAGACAATGCTATTCGGCGAGTTCCTTGATGCTGCCTTCTCATCGTCGCTTCCATCGTCGCCACCGCACCCGCGACTGTACTTCCGTTCCGTATCTCTCACCAAACCTACTGCCGCACCCGCAAACCTTCAAGACGATTTCCCGGAGCTAGCACAAGATTTTGTCCTGCCGGCCCCTCTTTCCATGGCGGCCGAGAATCTCCATAGCTCGCCTCTCCGCATATCTAGTGCGGACGTTGGAATGTGGCTGCATTATGATGGTATGGCAAATGTCCTTTGTCACATTTCGGGAACGAAGCTCTTCCGACTATATCCACCCGCGGATGTTACAAAACTCTCTTTCCCATCAGGCGCAACCACCTCCACCATACCTGATGTTTTCTCCCAGGCCGTGCCGGGAACTACTCCGTACGATATTGAACTTAACCCCGGAGATATTGTCTACATCCCGCCGCTGTGGCTGCACGCCGCAAAGCCACTCACTCCCTGCGTTGCTGTCAATGTCTTCTTTCGGAATCTTGGCGACGAGGCGTATCCTTATGGAAGAGATGTGTATGCCAGTAGGGATTTGGCAGCGTATGAGAAGGGGAGGAAGAAGTTGGAGGGTATTATCAAGGATTTTCGAGAGGTACCGAAGGATGTGAAGATGTTCTACCTGCTACGACTGGCAGAGGAACTGAAGGATGGTGCTAACAAGTGAGGAGGAATAGTTGTTTAAGTATACATGTAAGAAATTTCTTTCAGCCCCCACCAATCTTCTTAAGATCTTGTTCAGAGTTTGAATTTTTTCGCATCCTTGTGAGACTAATAAAGGCCATAAGTGTCAGTCTTCTAGGTCAAGTACCACAAAGTATCGAGATTGTGTTACACTGATATATGACTCCCAGGCTTCATCACTCAGCTCTGGTAGCTGGCTTCCACGTAGCGAAAAAAGAATCATCCGAGACTTGTAGCTGAGTTGTTTCATTCCATCCTACACTGCTTGTATTGACCGGTGTGTGCCATGCTTCAAAGCGTTTATTTAACTTGAAAACTATTAGCTGTATACACAACCAAGCAATTGAAAAGTTCATTTTGGTGGCGCGTTTTGATTTGCTTCAGGGACTGAGCTGGTGAACATTTGTGGTTGAAGGAAGCGACAATTTCTGATCTTGCTTTGTTCTTGAACCCACTTTCTGCCCGCTTTCCCAAATGCATTTGATGTCGGAAAGTCTTTAAAAGAAATTTGTTTTTCACAACGTCCCACTCTGCACGGTCAGCCTTGGTGGGGTCAGAAATTGTTGTTGGTATAGTCATGGAGGTGAATACACAGGTAGTTGGGAGAAAAATACGGATTGCAAAATGCAATACATCAGCAGAAATTAATTTGTTTTCCGAAGCAGCAGGGTACTGTCAAAACCATTCTGAATGTTTCAAGTATCACCGAAACTTGACCTTGTGTATCAGTGATCATGATTCAAAATCTGTACCCCAAACATTTCAAATAGTTGTTGTGAAGTTGACAATTCAAGTAGCCTCCCTTATTTTCTATTTTTAAGATTCTTACTTGAATTTCATTTTCCACTTTTTGCAATCTCATAATTTGATTTTCGTATCATAATCATTAGATATCACTTGTAATGTACATGATACTATTTTGTATTGTTAAAGCTACATATTTTGCAAAGGCTATATTGTTCAATACAGATCAATATACAAATTTCTTCAAAAATATAAAATTAATATATATATATTGTACAACCATGATTTTCAGCAATTTATCTACTCTTTTAGTCTATGCAATGCATCCAAATCAAAATTATTATTCAAACATTATTGAACAATATCAGATTCAGAAGAAAATAGAAGTATATTGATTGCACACTAACTGAAATTTCAAGTCAAAGGTATATTATATATGATGTACAAGTGTACCTGGTATCCCAGGCCGGGTATACACCCTTGATATATAGTCACCTGACAAAGTACTTTTGGTACACTAGAGATTATCTTACTTACCTTACCTTACAATTGATATCTTTATTACTTATTTCTGTTTGCAACTGTATCTATATTTATTCATCAATACGAGGACATATATCCTTACATTATAATCACTTTTCAGTCACCAAATATGTTTCGCTCATGGAGTTTCATGATGTTTTTACTTTTTTGATGGGTTGCGACATATTCACAAAAACAGAAGATTTGTCAATTTCATTCAGTTTCAGCCCAAATACCCTCAAAGAAGTCATCTAGAACTTGATTACATGTCACTGACAATGGTGAGAATCAGGAAACCTTGCAGGCTGTAACTTCTACATGTGGGAACCAAAGATATCCAATTACCAGATCAAGTTTCACACTGATGGTGTTATCAGAGGTCACGATCGATGACCAGGAGGACGGAGAAGACAAGATCAACGATAAAGAAGAAGTGGACAACAAGGATGATGGTCACAGTATGAATTGTGATGACTGCTTCAGATTCATAATCACCAATGAGGATCTTAGGAAATTGTCGGCCCAGAACAGGATGCTAAAGACGATTTTCAACCAGCAGGCCAAATGTTTTCAAGCCGAGCTACAACGATTCACCTTCGAACGAAAGATAAGAGCCACCGAATATACTGAACCTGAAACTATGACACATATGAAACCTGCAATATTTACCATGTTCGACTGTGTATGATAATGTGGCGGAGCCAAAGAGTTCATCAGGAAAATGCAATTTCCACCCTGGCCTGGTACCCACCATCTGGGATCCCCCTTGGGGTTTGGGAGACTCTCAAACCCTCCCGTATCATTTTACTATGCTCCGACATGCTCCAGGCAGCTCCCGGTGTACCTGCGAACTTTCCACAATCGCACAGGAGCAACTCACAGCATTCCTACCACTTCCTGGGAGGTCTACCAACTTGCTCCTTTGTATACTCTGCTCCTCATACCTCCCTAACGCTCTGCGGCCCTCACTGCCAATTCGCATCATATGTGACTCCATTCGTAGATCATGCTGTCAATTCATCACTGCTATTTCAAGCATCGTCACAAGAGATTTGTATAAATAGACATTTCTAGATCTAATTACACTAATATATTGTCTATATAGACCAGCTGGATTTCGAGCGCACTCCTGCGTGAGACTCCTCTCATTCGTTTGGATAAATGGCAGAGGTAGCTCCAAACCTTTCATCCATATGTGTTTTGTCTTAATATACATCCCAGTACGTATGCAAATCCACTTGATTATTTACAATCCATACCAAACCGTTCCCTGTTGCTGCCCGGATCTCTGGAACCAAGTGGTACGGCCCTTCAATTTTCTCCACGGCAATAACATGTGGTGTTGACTCCTTTACCACTCTCACAAACCCATCCACTTCTTGTGGGTGCCCTAAACAATGCTCGAAATGTGTGCTGACAACAACGGCCAACTCCAGCGGTGATGGTCTTTCAACCGAGGATTGAAAGGATGAAAGGAAATGAGGATGCTGCTACAACAGCCGGCTGCCAGTCCTCGCAATCATCCCACTTGACAGCGAGGTCCTGGTCGGTCGTGAAAAGGAGAAGTATAGAACGGAAAATGTGGGGCGGTGCCCGCGGAGTCCATCATCGGTATATTCACCTACACGTACCCATATCACCTGCAGTGGCCGCCTGTAGGTCTCACTATCTGGCGTACCCTCAACGCTGCAGTCGAGCAGGATCCGGTTCATCTGCTGAGGGTTATGAAATTCCTGCATGTAGAAAGCGACCTTATTGTGAGGTGTTAAGGTTACATCTTCCTTGAACTCATTTCCGTAGCCCCAGATCACACTGAGATTTGCTGGAGTGCATCTGAGAGTATTCTTTGTGGTTGAATGGAGTTCGGGTGGGGGTATTGTTTCGGCTGATACTGGATTTCTTCTTCAAAATAGGCTAGATTTTCTTTATCTCTATTATCTCTCTTGTGTCACTACGTCTAAATGTTAGAGAATCGATACCTTTGGGTAACGGTATATATCCACCTGATATCACGTGAGGAACAGAATACAGTTGCGAAGAATTACTTATGGTGGTGGTCGAGAGTGAGCGAGCCTAGTGGTCGAGCTGTCAGGTGAAAGTTGCTTGCCCAAAACCAGAAATAGAAGGCAAAGGCACGGACTGCACGGTTCGGAATGTGCTCGCAATAGCAATACATTCGATCCTAATTTCACACGCTATCCCCAGTGCATCTACCACACACCGAGACTAAGCTTTGCTCACACTTTCAGCTTCCAAAGCGGTACTAACAATGTTTCATATGTGAGCTCGGTCCGCTCAAGCTTTCACAACAGACTGAGCTCCAGCTCAAAGATTCCAGAGTATGCAAAGATGGAGTGAGAATAGATACTTAGGTTCGACATCATACCAGCTGATAGTCACTCGATTTTTCCGAATGGGAGTTAGGTGCATCCTGGAGCATCTCCCTGGCAACTGCCAATATAACATGATGTTTTTGTCCCTTCTGCCCCATTTCATCTCGTCCCTTTTTATCATCTCTGCACACCAACACCTTAACCTGCCTGCCTGCCATTCCAATCATCACAGCTCCGCCTGGACTAAAGCCGCTATTTTCTCTACCATTCGGTGAACGCTTTCCCCCATCGGATCTCGTCTGCAGGTGAACTCACTGTACGGATTAGCAGCTTAGGTGCTCCTCAACTTCAGTGGAAATGAACAGGTTGTTCTCTTTGATGTGAACTACTGTGTCACCTTCAGTTTCCTATGAGAAAAAAGAGGTTCTCCAGGTGCACCTGAGCTTTATTCGGACCTCTTCTTTTCAAATCACATTTGGATATATTCTCATCACCTATGGCCTCGCGACATCCTAACCTACCAGTTCTCAAGAGCAAGATTCGCAGTGCTCAGCAAGGACGGCCAGTCAAAGAAGTTCTCTATGCGTTCCCAGACATGTAAGGCCAGATGAATCTCTAATTTGTATCAAGCTAACCTTCAGGGCCACCAGAATGAACTGAACAATGTCTAAGAAGACAATAATGAACACCAAGAGCATGATGACTATCCCACCACCAGTTCAGACTATGATAATGACGAGCTACTGTCAACTCATGAACGGAATAGACGCAGTCGCAACTACGCCTTGAGATACCATGAGAAAGGAATAAAGAGTGAACCCTCTCAGGACTTCCGCAGGGAGATATTCGGCCATCATTGTGCCACCTCGATCCTATCATTAACGGCTACTAACGGTTGATATTGCCTTGTACCAGAGATGATGGAGATAATGGAATTCCATTGGTTCTGGTCGCTAGGCGACCATTATTGAGTATATGGGCAGCGATATGGATGCAAGAATTGCAAGATCGGCCGAGCACTTGGCCCGTTATGTAGCACCAGATGCGTATTTATTTATTTATTTATTCATCATACAGCATGCAGTCCGCAGGCTATGGCCGGTGAAGTACAAACAAATAACCATGAGCAAGCATAACAAATGAAACCGAACAAAGGAAAAACGAAAAACCCCTGGCTAGGTAGCACCGCTCTGCAGCCTCCTGTCACCCCTGCTCTAGTTACAAAGAAATATTCAAAAACAATCAAAGTGGTCTGTAACACACTTAGTACAATAGTGAGAAATTTGGCAGTTTCGTTCGATCTGGTCCTGCATATCATGCAGGCTCTCCCCATGGAGTTTACCCTCCTCCACCCTTCCCCTTAACCCTGCATTCATACTATCCTCCCACACCTTCCCCTTCCGATTCTTGCTCCTGCCCCTCATCATCTTCTCCACCCTGGCTCTGATGTTCTTCCACATCATCGTTGACAGTTCCCTGACCCACAATCCGATTGTTACCCTGCCCAAGGTATTCATCATCGCGGAATTGACCCAGGTACCACCTTCATGTTGCTATATGTGTATCGTTCAGAAAATGTTTCAAAGGTTTCATTGCTTTGTCGGTATATAGAAGATGCTTCCAGAGATATCGAGGGTAAACCAATCCGATTTCTTTCCGTATTCTTTGTTTTTCGCGTTGATATAAGGGGCATCTCAAAAGGAGATGTTCTGGTGACTGGGGACCTCCATAGCGACATGGACAGTGGGGGGAGTCAACAGAGTTTGTTGGTATTTTGTATAGGTAACTGCGGAAGTAACCATGGCCTGTTCGTAATTGTGTGACAGTTGAGATAAACTGGCGGTTACCACTGGTGAAGATCTGGTCTGGTTTGGTACGGAAAGTTCCAACATAGTTCTTTCACTTTGCTGGGTGTCGCATTCACCACTCGCCCCATTTCTGCATTATAGCTGCTCGGATTACCCTCTTAAGGCAGAATAAGGAGGTATGATAGTAGGTAGGTGGTTTTTCGAGAGTGGCCTTTTTTGCCAAATTGTTGGCCTGTTCGTTTCCAGGTATGTCTGTATGGCTAGGAACCCATTGTACTATGATCGTAGTCTTGAGTGCATGGAGGTGGTTGGAGATATTGGAGAGTGCCAGGGAAGTGGACTGTCCAGGGCCGGGTTTGAAAGTATTGAGACGTTGTATGGCAGCTTGCTTGTCTGTGAAGATCTATATGTATCTTTTGGTGAGGTTATTACGTTAAAATATATGAAAGCATGTTTGTGCAGCTTTGAGAATTCCACGTAATTCAGTATCGTAAACTTCTTGTTGATGGCACATTGGGTAGGCCGCTTCCATGACTGCTTCTCCTGTCATTTCCACAACGGTTCCTGCCCAAATGTTTTCCTTCAACATTGATCCATCCGTATAACAAACAATAGTGCGGTCATCGTTTTTCAATATTGCGTACTGGGTTTCGTGGGCTTTGGCTTCCTTTTCTTTTGGAAGGGGACTAATGTGTATTTTGACTCTGCTTTCGATCCATGGTAGGCAGACAGTGGTAGAATAGGTTTCGATCTCCGAACTGTTTGAGATCCATGGACTGAGGGTAGATAACGTTTCGATAAGACGTGTTTCAAATTTGCGATTAATTTGTTGCATGCTGTCCCAAGGAATCCAGGGTCCACTTGTGTTACAGGACTCAGGAGGTTCGTAGAATGGAGGGAATGTCGATGGGGAACAATATCGGATTGGATGCATTTGAGGAAATGTGAGTATTCGAATTGCATATTTTCTTCGCATGTGATTAAGTCGTACAGCTACCGGGGGGAGGGCAGCTTCGTTGTGCAAGGCTATTGTTGGTGATGTATGGAAGGCTCCAAGTATACAACGAAGAGCTGTATTCTGAACTGTTTCAAACTTCTGTTGATGCGTTGCTTGCCCTTTCCACCATACTTCAGCTCCGAAGTCGCAAACAGGTATAACACATGCATTGTATAGTTGGCAGACTGCGCTAGGAGTTAATCCTGATTCTGTATTGGCTAGTGATATGAGGGCTCCAAGGGCTGTTTTGCCACTTGTGGCCTTCAGCATAACATGGTGTTTGAAGTTGATTTTCCTGTCAAACCAAATACCAAACCACCTTACTACATCTGGGCTGATGCCCTTAGTGCCAGGGGAAATGGTTGTGGCATTGGATAGGGTAATCCTTTCATCATCTGTGGTATCGCTGTTTCGTTTATTGTGGAAGTGCATCATCTCTGACTTTGAGTCGTCAAATCGTACAGCATTGTTTGCGTTCCATTTGAAAGCTGTTCGTGCAGCTGCTTCCAAGCAACGTACATTATAGGCTTTTGATTTACTTCGAACCACAATGGCAACATCGTCAATGTAGCTTGGAGTCCAGAAGCAGGGGTAGTGGGTTGTGAGTTCGTAGAAGAGAGGACTGAGATACAGGAGGAAAAGAATTTGTGATGCGGGTAATCCTTGAGGGATCCCTGTTCGGACAGGACTGGGGTCTTCCTTTCTTCCATCGAATGCCAGTGCTATTGTGCGGTTGGATAAGAAGTGTTCTACCCACAATTGAATTGGTATTGGGTACCCCATTTGTCGTAGGGTTTGGAGGAGACGATCTTTGGATACATTGTCAAATGCGCTGCTTACATCCAAAAAGAGGGCAGTGGTAATTTCTTTTGCTTGCTTTCCTTGTTCAATTTGATGTGTAAGTGCCATAGCAGCTTCAATAACAGAACGTTGTCTTCGTCCCCCTATTTGGTCTTTGTGTAGTAGGTTGTATTTTTCAGCCATATATGCAAGTCGGTTTGCCATCAGCTTTTCGAGTATCTTGCCAAGGCAATTGAGAAGAGCAACAGGTC